>VCNE01001049.1:0-28529 GCA_009869805.1 Oncopodura yosiiana
ATTAAAGTAGTTTGAACATTTATTTCTCTCAATTAAACTACTTAATAGAATATAATGAGACAAAATGTTACCACTGAAGAAAAATATTACCATATGTAATAATAATGTATCACCTAAAAATGAGAAAATAGTGTGTTCGTTTAACAAGAAAAGAAGTTGTGCTCTTTTATATATTTCTAAGTTTCTACTATATGCAAAACTATAAACATTCTATCAATCTCTCTCAACTATTATACATTCTGTAATAATAATTAACTAAACTATACTATTACTAGTAATAATATGTACTTAAAATTTTCAGTCATAAATATATCAAGGCATCTCCTTTCTTTATATTCAATCAATTCTCAAAGAGTCAAGACTCATCAACAACAATGAAATGAAATATAAACTGCTTTTTAGACATTTTATGTGTATTTTGTAGGCTACTACTACATATATAGCGTTAAGATAAATGTTTTTGAAGTATATATGAAAATTATGAACAATAAAGAAACCGTCTTAGAGCTTTTGAAAATATATCATATTCATGCGTACGACTTCATCATTATTCAGTTTCATACATACATTCGTGTGTTTGATCAATAGAGTGACTTTTTGGCCCAAGTCACTTCTTTGATTCCCACTTGTCCAGAATTTCAGTTACCATGGATTACTTATAAAATTCGTCTCAAAAAATTTAGTCCTCCGACCTTCCAAAATGTACAACAGAAACAATATATAAACTATTGATGCCAAAAGAACAACTTTTGTCTCAATTCATAGATTTGGTGGATTCTCGCTCAAAATATAGTAGAAATTCTCAGTTGCTTTCAAATTGCAACAATGTATTGTATCAATGCTTGCAACTTGCCTTATAGTGACGTGAACAAGGTAAAGATCATAAATTGATAAATATATTCACAGACACAACACTATTATACTCCTAATTTTGAACTATAAAAAGATTGATCATGGTCCAAGATCTCATGCTTGTGGTTGGAGTAAAGAATGTCGTGGAGAAGGTTGGATTTCTAAAACTGAAAGATGCACTCGACCAGGAGTTGATTCACTTTTGAGAACCTTACCTTGGCGTCATGCTCTTGTTCAAAGACCACCAGAGACATCAGGTTAATTTTAACTATGATTAAAGTTTACATTTATTTTATATTGGTATACTTTCTTTAGTATATACTGGATTGTCCAAAGAATATTGCATGTATGATTCCGGCTATAGTGGAGATGGATGCCCTACTGAGCCAATGAAATTTCCTAATTTGGTTACTGGTAATGTACAACACATTGTATATTATAACTAGTCTGTATACATATGTTTATTATTATCAAAAATCATTATCTATAAAAATAATACTTTACAATTTAAGTTCTAGGATAATTGAGACCAACTTTTCCTTCTCCTAAGTAATTATATGAGTCACATCTAAGCTTATTGACTCCCTCTCTAATTAGTCGTTCGCGATAGTCATCTTGTTTCTCTAACAAAGTCAACCTTCTATTTTTCTTTCCATGTTCAAACATAAAATGAACAAAAGAATCCTAAACTCATCTGGCTCTACACCTGAGGCTAACCAAACTCTAATGTGATTATTGAATTTTCTCCTTGTCATACCTTTTTCCTTGCTAAGCTGACTTACAGTGTAGTTATTAGACTTACAGTGTAGTTATTAGACTTAGAGAAATTAGATTACCCTCCTTAAATTTCGTATTTTTATGTTTGGTTGTTATTACTTACTGTTTGGATTTTCATAAATCGGTTCTCCAGATGTAAAATCAAATTACCAGCAGTTTAATAATTCTTCCGTTTGATTAGGCTCATTGATTGTGACAGTTGCCATTATGATTTTGATCACAAAAAAACTTTGAAATAATGGTAGTTGTTATCAACAACTTGCCTAGACTATGACCACTAAAAGACTGAATGTGTATTTATGAATTTGAATTGATGTATATTTATTTCTATGTTTTCATTCATGTAAAAACTTGTTTGTTCCTGTCTTTTCCAATAGCATTGCATGCAATATGTAATTGTATAAAACTTTAAATAATAATTTATATTACTTTAAACGTTTATTTAAATAGGATTTAATGTTAATCCTGCTCATGCAGCTAGAACTGCTCTTTATACAAGATACTCTCCAGCAGATTGGCAAGCAAATAATTATCAATTATATAATGGTGCTGACTGTACAAGGTATATATACCTTGCATATATATACTTAATTAGTCTTTATTTTTTTATTCTTGATTATTTACTAATCTTTTTTGTTGTTTCAAAAGAAATACTGCTGAATTGGTTCGAGCAGAAGCTTTACGGTTAGTAAGAGAAACTGATGATCGTTCATCACGTGGTCAAATGGATTCTGGAAAGAAACTTGGTGAACGCTTAACTGATATTAACTACTGGAAACAAGAAATCATGAAAGAACTCGATGTCAATGTTCATGAATCTCATAAATTATTGGAAACTCGTCAATCTTTAGAAAGAATGATTAAAGAATTAGATGGACCATTACATATAGGTATATATATAGGTTTTGACAAAACTATAGTATACACACGCGAGTATTTTGTAAATAAAATAGTTAAAGTTATTTGGTTACAATATTATTGATCTAGTGGTATATACATACATTTATTTATACATAAAGATTAATGTTACTGAAATGTATATAGCTCAAGAAAACTTGTATGCAAGAGAATCTCGTATGGGAGTTGACTTAGTCCATGATTCTGTTGAGCAAGCTTTATTATGTGAAATTGAAACAATTAGAAATTGGCAAACAAAACTTTGTCAACAATTGGATGGAATTAATACACATTTAGCAAGAGGAAGAGGTGCTCGTCATGAACTTGAAAGAGATTTACAACGTAAAGAACGTAAGTAAGATATTAGTATTATAAATTTAATTTTTCATAAATAGACTAAATAAATAATGTATTCATCAATTTCTTTAGATGCATTTCAAATTGATACTGGAGCTGCTCAGCTTAATAATAATTCAAAAGATATTGCATTTCATTCTGGAATTGAGAAGGTATTTACATAATATAAAAAGGTATTTAGCTACTTCTTTATTTTTTCCATCATAAAAATTAGGTTGATCCAACTGTTTCTATTCCTGAAACATGGGCAGGATTCACTGAAGCATTATTGAAAAGATCCAAATCAGAAAGAGCTAATAGTCAAAAAGTTCATGCAATGATTGATAATTTATTGATGCAAGCAGCAAATGAGACATGGGCTGCATGGAATAATACTAATAATGCTTTCTCTCTTCGCATTGCTGAACTTCTTGATGCTAAAAATAAAATTGCTTGTCATCTTGCAAAAGTTCAACAAGAACTTTATGATATGGAAAAACATATGGACTTGATTCGTAAATCAATTGAAGATAAAGGTTAGTGTACATGTTAAGATTGAAAATAAAAACTGTCAAATAGAAAACTAATTCTTATAATACTTTGGCTTTTAAAATCTCTAGCTCCAGCATTAAAAGTTGCACAAACTCGTCTTGAGGTAATGACTACATTTCAACAATCTCTCTATGTCTAGAGCTAAAGCCATACTAATTACTTTTTTTTAATTTCCTTCTTATTATTATTGTAGCGTCGAACACATCGTACTGATGTTGAGTTATGCAGAGATGATGCTCATTTCAGAATCGTTCAAGAAATCCAAGATATTAATGAAACTTTGGAACAACTTCAACGTAAACTTGGTGAAGTAGAAGCCAGTCATCAACAATTGTTGAAAACTAAAGCTTGTCTTGAACATGGTTAGTTAAATCATAATTTCATAGTGTTAGCAGTTAGTAAGAGTGCATATATGCAATTACTAATATTTATGTTTTATTCCAGATTTAAAAATTAAAGCCAACTCACTTTTCATTGATCGTGAAAAATGCATGGGACTTAGAAAAAGTTTCCCTATTTCTACTTTCGTCACTCAAAGACAAACTTGTTAAAACAATCTTTTCTCTCATATATTAATCTTTTATCTATCAAATATGCAATCAGTAGGTGCTAGAAACTATATAATACAATGGATTACTTACTTACTACTATATGTAATGTAAAGAAAAATTGTTGTAAAATTGAGAGACAATCATGATGAATGAATAAAAAATCATATACAAAATGCAAGCACTAAGTCGTTTTACTTTGTTCACTGCTATGCTATCTTTTCTCTTCATGTGATTGGTTGAATACTCCTCCAGCGAAATCTGAACACATGTGTTTTTGTTTATTTACATTTTTGTTGACACAGTATGAAATTGAAATTTTCATAAATTCTTAAACTTTTGCAATTTAATATAACAAATGTAGAGCTGTCACATAAGAATAATGTCAATCATTAGTGCCATTTACTGTCTGTAGTATACTAATTGTGCATTTAAATCAAAAATTATAATTATAGAAAAATGTCTAGTAAATATGGCTATGGAAGTGAAAACTTCCAAACAGAATTTCGTGAGCTGCAGGTGAGACTCTAACCAATTGATCCACTAAACAAGATTTAATGACTTTTGATTATTTTTTTAGGCGACGACAATGTCACTTGACAAAACGGGAACCTTTGCTCTCATTGCAGGGTTAGTTAGTTCATGACTCTTCACAAGTGTTTTAAAATAAATTGACCTTTTCCATCTTTTACACACAGACGCAAGTACTTGACAATCTTAAATCTTAATAAACCAGAAAATATTCTTATTCGATATCCTTACGGTGGAAAATATGAGATAACAAATACTCAATGGTGTGGAATGCCAAATGCAACAAATACCTTTGCAATTGCAGTAAGTTTCTTGATGCAGTTTTTTTTAAACTAATTAATACAACTTTATCTAATAATAATTGTCAATATACAGAGTAGCCAACGCTGTGATATCTTTGAACTAACAGAAGACTGTGAACTTCGTTGTATTCATCGTCTAAAATGTCATACAAGAGTAATTACAGATCTTGATTGGTCATCTCTTCAACCAAATTTATTAGCAACCTCATCATTTGATAGTTTTGTTCATATTTATGATATTAGAGCACCAAAACAATCATCAAATGTATTTAGCTCTAGTAGTAGTAATAACTCACCTTCATTTTGTAATATTGATAAACCAACAATCTCTTTATCAGCTTTGGATGGAGCTTCACAAGTTAAATGGAATAAATGGACTGAAAACATATTAGCATCTTGTGATGGTGGACATGTTAAAATATGGGATTTAAGAAAAACTGCAACACCTTGTGAATATATTGCTGCTCATGCATCAAAAATTAATGGATTAGAATGGGCCAATAAAGATACTGTTATAACTGCAGCTCAAGATGGTATAGTCAAATTTAATAAATTGGGAACTGATTCTCATAAACCTCGTAGTAGTAGTGATATGAAAGGACCAACATTAACACTTAATGCTCCAGTATGGAAAGCAAGACCAACGCCATTTGGAAGAGGAGTAATTACACAATGTGTTCCTATTCTTAGACGTGATTTTGGTTTACTTTCTTTATGGGATTCTCATTGTTTCTCAAGTCCAGTTCATACATTTCAAGCCCATGATATAATGGAATTTGCTTGGAGACGTACTCAAACTCAATCTGGCTACGATATGATTGCATGGTGTAGAGACCAAACATTAAGAATATGGAACCTTCCAAAAGAATTAATTGAAGTATGTGGAGAAGAATTATTAAATAGTTCAGAATCGCCACTTTTAGGTATGAAAAGATGAACTCTTTAGTTTCTAGTTTTAATATACAAAACTTTCTTTTTTTTACTTAAAAAGATGATGCAAATGAAGATGATGGAATGGATGCAGATTTAGAAGATATGGATTTATCTGATGATGATGGTGGTGGTGATGGGGATAGAAAAGTATCTACTTCTTCAACAACTAATAAAAATAGAAAAGATAGTAGTCCTAATAAAGGTGAAGATAAGCCTAAACATGAAAAAAGATATCATAAGAAATCAGCTTCATCATCACACAAAAGAGATGAAGTACTTAGAGCAGAATTTGAAGAAGTAGAAAAACTTAAATGTGAAAATTTACATTTTGAACAAGTAGAAATTGAGCGAGGAATATTAAGATTTTGTTGGAAATTTGATCCAAAAAGTCGTAGTGTTTCTGTAGTAGTTTTAGCTACTTTTCCTATGAATTATCCAATTGCTACTCCTTCATTTATAATTACAAGTGGTGGATCTGATATTGATAAAAATGATATTTTAAAATCACTTCAACAAACTGCAGTTCAATGTGCAAGAGATGGAAGTAAACCATGTCTTCAAGCTTGTATCAATCAATTTATTTCTTATATGAATCTTTTAAAACCATTAGAAGAAGCAGAAAAATTTTCAGCATTTTCAGCTAGAGGAGTATCTAATGTTCCATTTCCGCGAACTAGTGGTGCTCGATTTTGTGCTGTTGGTATGCTAGTTGTTTTTGGACGACCATCATATTTAAAACGTGTTAAAATTAATCAAGACACTGGAACACCTCGTTCATTGTCTGCTCTTGGACCATTTTTAAGTCAAGTTGGTGAGAGAAAATTCGCTATAACATTCTATAGTTTAGAATAATAATAAATTGTAATTAATTAATAATTTAGCACATGAAAATGAAGATTCTCTTCCAAGATCTAGTAGAAGATCAAGGCGTCATGAACGTAAAAAAGCTGGTTTAGTTACTTTATTTGATGTTAGTCCTCTTCTACCTTTCAATATTGATTTAGCAAGAAATTATCGTCATATTGTCTCAATTCCAATGCAGCGTAAAATTGCTTGTGAAGATAATTCTCAAGTAGCAAATACATTGAAAAAACCTAGTGTATCACATGCTTGGAATGCAGCTGCAATTATTGCTAATTATGCAAGTACACAAGCTGTCTCTTTATTTCAACAAATTAATAGTTTTCAAAATGTAGAAATGACAAATGATGAAGAAGATGCATCGTGGATGTTATTTCATCCATTAGGCAATGATATGTTGCATACAATGTAAGAAAAAAATAATAATAATATAAAAAATTGTTGTAATTAAATGAACCACTTTTCCTTAAATAGGATCACTCATTATGCTGAATATGGGGATGTACAAACTGCTGCTACTGTTGCTTGTCTCTACAATATTCCAGCAGATCAAAATCAAAACAACCACAATAATAATAATGACAAACAAGCTATTAAAGCAAATGACGCATCATCAAATACTAATAAAAATTCATACGTCAAACAACCTGTAAGTTTTACTTTTTAATTAAATATATATATATTCAATTTATAAATACATATAATAGAATTGCCTAATATACATATATTTATGCAATCGATTATTATTATGGCTTAAAATCTCTCTCTCTATGCATTTCTTCTTAAAAGCGCCTGACATTGCCGAAATGGTGGACAAAAAATGTAAAATTTTGATATACATCTTATTGTGGGATTATCAATTATTTTTTTGTTTTTATTAATTCAATCTGCATGAAATTTGCACGAATTTATTTGTAGTAGATAGATATATATAATTTGTTTAAGTGCAGTATACTAATGATGAGTGTTTTTTATTTCTTTTTAAGTGTTTAAAATCCTAATAATATTTGGATTTTTTGCTAATGATATTTATTCTTAATCTAATCAGGGAGGAGTCGGTTCTCCATATCATACAGTACATGGATCAGACACATTACACCATGGAGTTGTTATAAATCCATTGACAGATACATTTTTTAGACCACATCGTTCCAATTCTTGGTCAGATTCTTTAGATGATTTTAAAGGATTGTCTTCTATTCATGAAACTGGTGGAAATGGATCTAGTCTTTTAGGAATGCAAAGTGATTTTGGCAATAACTTTTTCCCTTCTAGAATGCAATTAGGCAAAGCATTTGTTTTGGAACCAACTATGAATAGTAAGTTTCAGAATGTTAAGTTGTGTAAATGAAATAACTCTAAAATATCTTCTTTTTTGTTATTAGGAATGTATGACAATTATAAGAAATCTTATGCTGAAATTCTATATCGTTGGGGACTACTTCAACAAAGAGCTGAAGTTCTAAAATGTTTAACAGAAAGTACAGATTCGACTAATCCTTTAACAAGATGTGGAGTTGATTTTGTAATTGAGTGCAAATCTTGTGGAATGAATGTAAGAGGGCCACATTGTACAAAATGCAAAAGAATTGTATCAATATGCTCAATTTGCCATATACCAGCAAAAGGTTTGTTTTGGACTTTATATAGATTTTAATTCTCTCTTCTATCTAGAAGCCTCTAATTTTATTTCATTTTTTTTTCTCTCGAATAATAGGACTGTGTACATATTGTTCAGCTTGTGGACACGGTGGACATGCAAATCACATGTTACAATGGTTTGTACGAAGAGATATGTGTCCAACAGGTTGTGGTTGTTTATGTGTTAAAGAGAATACCAAAAACTTTAAATAATTTAATTATATATATATATATGGTACAAATAAAATGTTCTATCTATCGAAAGAAACTACTTTTTCTGCTGTAATCTTTTCAATGCTCTTTTCTTTATAAAAGATGAAATACTTCCAACTTTACGAACTTTTTCTTTCGCCATCGAATCTTGCTCCTTTTCATACATGTCTGTAAATTCAAACAATATGTTGTTAGATGATTTATATAAATTGATTAGAATAACGTTAGACTAACAAGAACAAAACTTACTCAATGCCATTAAACAAGCAATCAAATGACAACACATTCCTTCATAATATGAACACGAACATGACTTTTCAGCAACACTTACAAAATATTTAAGTCCTTTTAATCCTTCTACAACCATTGTGCCTCTTCTTGGTAAAATATCTACACGATTATTTTCAATAAAAAATTTAGCTAATCCTTCTTGTGTCTTTAGTCCTTGTTCAACAGGAATTTCATCTAATGTTGAATATTTATTAAGTGCTGATGGTAACAACCCTTCATTGACGAGTTTTGAAATGACTCCAGGATCAACAGCATCATTACAAAATTTAGGAATGTAGATTCCACCATCCTTTTTATCAGAAGAAGATGATAGTATTGATCCACTATTAGAATACAATTTATCATGAAGAGATTTTTTGCTTATACTGCATATAAAATAGACTTGTAAAAAGTAGAGAGCATAAACCATTTTTAAATAATTATTACATCCTCCACTAAAAATATCAGAAAAAGTCTTATTAAATTCTTCAGAGCCTTTAATGAATAATTTCACTTGGTGATGTTGTTGTTGTAAATGGTAATAATTGAAATAATGCACTAGTTGAAATTGTTGATTCTAATTGCATTTCAAAGAATTGAAGAAATCCTGAAGAAATCCATCCTCCAGTTTTCCATTCTAAACGATACTTGTTCAATGCCTCATTATAAATTTCAATGTTGTTACATTTTAACAAATCACAAATATTGCAATCTATCTTTGATATAATTGCTGCTGAATTTTGTTTACCACAATTACTTATGATCCAATTTTTTGTTTTTTGTCGTATATAATTCCAGCATACAAAATGATTAGCTAATGGAAGTGTTTTAGTTAATGCTAAGAATATAAGATCATCATCTCCTTCACATATAATAGCAGTTTTCTCACTATTCATTAATGGAATTAAAGATTTCATTCTATAAAAGAATTCTTCATGAGGATTATTGAATGGTTCATGAATTACAGTAGCAAATTCTATTGGAGTAGAATTATTATTACTTCCTTGAATTGACAATGTAGAGACATGACATGATGAATTTTTGAATGTTGTAGAATCATATGAAAATATTATTGGATCTGGAATAGAATATAAACTGTTGATGTATTGTAACAATTCTTCATGAGCTACAAGAATAAACACTTGAGGGACGATTGAAATATATTGGACAACACCTGGACATTCATGACTAAAGCAAGTAGTAAGATAAAGATCATCATGAGAATTAGCAATTGTCAACAACTTTTCATCATTTGGATTAATATCATGTTGTCCTTTGTTGAGTAGTATTGGAAAAATTTTATTACGACGTTGCTCATTTCTATTATTATTACTACTGCCACTAAATGACTCATTGAATGTAATTTGTTCTTCTCTTCCTCCTCCTTCAGATGAAATTAAATCAAATTCTTCTTTAACAATTGAAGGATCAAATGATGATGAGTCTTCTTGAATTTGAACATGAGGTGGTAGTGGTAAGATTTCATCTTCTTGCATTCCTTCAATAAATTGCTCATACTCAATTTNACATGAGGTGGTAGTGGTAAGATTTCATCTTCTTGCATTCCTTCAATAAATTGCTCATACTCAATTTCAGCCGTATTATCAATTTCATTTTCTTCTTCAGGCATTTCAACACCACTTGTAGAATAATAAGGAATTATTGACAATGGCAAAGATTGTTGAGTATTATTATTTGTGTTACTACTATTATTTATTATATAATTTTGTTGATGATCAGTCTTGTTAACAACAGTACTTCTTCTTCTTGTTGAAGCTAAAAATTTTGATGCTTCTTTCCCAAGAGTTAAATTGATAGGATAAGTACCTTTGTACAATTAAAATTACATATGGATATTTTAATTTACTTGTGTCAATTTCAAACATATCTCTTGCATCAAAGTCAGAGTATTCATCTTTAAAGAAATCAAGTAATACTCCATTTTCTTCCAATTGAAATTCAACTTTTCTTAAAACTGGATTTGTTCTATTATTTTTTGGAAATGATTTACTTCTTTTATTTCTCCATGAAAATCCATCTTCACGCCATGCACGAGATCTTTCTCCATTAGTTAGTCCATACACATACAACTGTTTGGTGGTAATTAATTAGTATCAATCAATATTGTTTATTCTCTATGCATGATTTATCATTACTTATTACTTAATACCTCTCCAGAAGAAACTGGCTTAGATGGTGGAACATAAGATAATCTTTCAGGTTTAATATTTTGAAAAATGGCTAAGGCTTCATGAAAAGTTGTAATGCCTTCTGGTTTATGCATATAAACTTGTGCCATTCTTCTTCCTTTTTTTTACTTTGTTCCAGCAGCAAACTGAAACAGGCGAGTGAGAGTATTATAATGTGTTGCCAAATTATAGCTCTTCATTCACTTCCCACCTCCACCGTTTCTTCAACTTACTGAAACTTTCTTTTACACGACCTCTTTCTTTCCAGTGAAATTCACTTAAATTACAAATGACATTGGTTTCAAATGTAACTCACTCACAACAAGATTTTAAAGTTATAGCAGTATGAAAGTAATTAGAGCAAAATTAAAAGAATCTTTCAGGTTGAAAATAATAATAAAATCACGTCAATCAATAACACGCTTCCCACGTCTACTAGCTCTCAATAGAAACTTTTAGAAAGAGGAGGTGTGTAGGTAGATTTTCATACTATAATGGCAACAATTGATACTTTATTTATTTATTATCACAATCTTATGGCATTTTAGCAAATAAATCTTTTAATATATTAGCTAAAGTTTCATTAGCTGAATAATAATGTTGACAAACTTTTTGAGCCCATATAAAATATTCATGTCTTCTTTCTTCACTCCATCCTAATGGTAAACATCTATTCAAGTCTCTTAAATTGTAAATTTTATCAGCCATTCCAACCAATTTGGCTGAATGAGATGCTTGTGGAGCATGTTCAATTTGTTGTCTTTTTCTTTCTTCTTTCGGAAGTGACTTGTCATCAGTTTTTTCTAATACAATATTTGCTACTATTTCTCCAAATACATTTTTGAGCTCTTCATAATTAGTATCAGTGTCTTCAATTGTATCATGAAGTAATGCAGCTTGTAAAATTTCAATGTCTTCAATACCAGCTTCTTCACTTAGAATATTAGCGACTCCTTAAAAAATGAATAAAACATTCATTTTACATATATAAGTATGTTCATAATTCATTGAATTAAGAGTTACCAATAGGATGATTAATGTAAGGAGTTTCTTGTGGATCTTTTCTCCTTTGGTTTCTATGCTTTTCTGCGGCAAAGTTCACAGTGAACATCAAAGTAGCTAAATGACTTCGTTCTTGTGTCATTTTCTTGGAATGTTAATTTAGTCAAATGGATCCGAAATTTATTCCAAGTGAACTGTCTGCTGCGCTCTTATTCAATTTGCGTTAGAGTTTGATATTTTTGCCGGAACACATGCTTGCTTGACTAGATAAAATTTTATGCATGCTGTTGCTGTGTTCAGCAGAAGATTAGTTTTGAAGAATCATCATCAGTGGTGTCAACAATTACTAAATAAGCCTTTTATAACAAGTTCCTTTTACTCATTTTCTTCTCCATTATTAGAGTCACAAAGAGTTAATAATAAAATAATAATGGGCTCAAGTGAACAAACGAGTCAATTGTTTCAAAATGATGAATTTGAGTTGATTTGCTCAGCTAAAGCCAACAATGTTCATCAAGTCAACAAATATAAATCAAAGAGTACTGGATTAGAAGTGGTTCATGCTGAAATTGAAGGTCCCATTGTCAATGGCTATATTGTACTAGGTAATTAAATTATATTACTAATTATTTACTGGTTTTCAAAGTTTTCAAACTTCTTTTTTATTTTACAGCAACTCGAGCTGAAGATGATGATGGATTACCTCATACACTAGAACATTTAGTATTTTTGGGTAGTGAAGATTACCCATACAAAGGGATTTTGGATTCTGTTGCCAATTTATGTTTAGCATCTGGAACTAATGTATGATATCAATATTATTTTACTGAGTAATTATCGTCGTTTTTACATGTTACGTTACATGTATGATTAATTTCTTTATAGGCTTGGACTGATGTTGATCATACTTGTTATACATTAACAACTGCTGGAGGTGAAGGACTATGTAGTCTTCTACCAATTTATATGGATCATGTCTTTCATCCAATATTGGCAGACTCTGGATTTCATACTGAAGTTTATCATATTACTGGTGATGCTACTGATGGTGGTGTAGTCTATTCTGAAGTTCAAGCAAAAGAAAATACTGGAGAAGATAAATCTTATACTGAACTTGTAAGATCACTTTATCCAGTAGATTCTGGTTATCATTATATTTCTGGAGGAGTTTGTAAGAATCTCCGTGAAAGTTGTAACAATACAAAAGTTAAAGCTTTTCATAAAAAGTTTTATAATCCAAGAAATGCTTGTATCATTATTTGTGGAATGGTTGATATTAATCAATTATTTAAATCTTTGGAACCAGTTATTAAAAAGTTGGTTACAAAAGGAGTTGTTGATAAATGGACAAAACCATGGTTGGATGATGTTCCTGAAATTTCATCTCCACTTGAAAAGAAAATTTTATTTCCATGTGATGAAGAAGAAGAAGGATTAGTTACAATTGGATTTAGAGGACCATCTGCTATACATGAAGTTGAAAGTATGCAAGCTATGAGATTACTTTTTGTACGTATTTAAAATATCCATTTATATTCGGTCCTCTATATTATGTTTATGTTGTACTTTAAAAAAAAATTAAGTGCTTATTTGCTTTATTCTAGGAATATCTAACAGATAGCTCAGTTGGACCTTTACAATTAGAATTTGTTGAAAATGATAAACCATTATGTAGTGGTCTACATTATTCTGAAATGGAAAATAGTCGTACAGTTTTTTATCTTGAACTTGAAGCTGTAGCATCTAATAATATGGATCAAATTGTACCAAAATTAAAAGCAACATTAGAAAAACAATTGGAATCTTTTGATTTTGAAAGAATGACTGATATTATACATAAAAGTTATCAAGAAGAATATAGTTCAATGGAAAATACACCACATAATTCAATTGCTTATGCAATCATTGGTGATTTTCTATATGGTACTAATGAAATATCAGTTTTTGAAAAAAGAATTAATGCTGCAACTACTGTTAAAAAATTTCTTCAAGAACCAAAATCATTTTGGATAAATCTATTGAAAGAAAGAGTTTTACAACAAAAATGGGTAACTATTTTTGCTTTACCAAGTATAGCAGAGTATGAAGCACTTGCAAAATTAGAAGAAGATAGAATAAAAGGAAGAATTGAAACATTTGGTCCTCCAGGATTAAATTCATTGGCTTGTCAATTAGAAGATGCTATAAAACAAAATGATAAAACAACACCATCAGAAGTTTTAGAAAAAATTACTGTACCAAGTAGCAAATCAATAACTTATCATAAAATTGAAAGACTTGAAAATCCAAGTTGGATTGGAAATTTTAAATGTAATTTATTAATTGATGATATCAATTCAAACTTTGTCTATGTTACTATACTAATGGATACTTCATCATTTAATCTGAGACAACGTAAATATTTGCCTTTATTTCGTGAAGCTATTTCTGAATCACCAATACAACTTGATGATGGATCAGTCATGCCTTTTGAACAAGTTGTTACAATTTTAAATCGTGTTTTTCTTAATCATGGATGTGGTGTTGGAGTTAATGGAAGTGGACGTTTTAAATGTGGAATGTTTTCTCATGTTTTCAATTTCATGACACAAATTGAATTGGATAAAGTTGAAGAAGGATGTGATTGGATTAGAAAAATTTTATGGAAACCTAAATGGGATGGAAATAGATTAAAAGTATTAGCAAATAAAATGGCTGGTGATGTAACACAATTAAAAAGAAAAGGAAATAGAATGGCAACTACAATTTTAAAAGATATATTATATAAACCGGATAGTAATGTACAAGCTAGTAGCTTAATTAGACAACAAAAATTTCTAAAAGATGTTTCTAATGCATTACCTAAAGCTGAAAAAGAATTGATTGATTTATTAGAATCTATGAGACAAATTATGGTTCAACCAGGAAATATGACAATTCATATTGCTACTTCTGTTTCTAAATTGAAAGATAAATTGGTGGAAGGTAGTACAAAATTGGATTTTGGAGATTTATTAAGAAAAACATTTCCATTTGAAGAATCTCAACAAGAAGAAAAGAGATTACCTAATGAGACTGATATCAAATGGATGAAGGATCCATCAGTATTTCAAAAAGGTGCTGAAGAACTTTTATTGGGTGTTGTAGCAGAAGACTCATCATATTTGGCACAATGCTCTCCAGGAATTGTTGATTATAATGATCCAAATCTTCCTGCATTATTAACTGTTATGCAATATTTTTGTCAAATGGAAGGTCCATTTTATCGTGGTATTAGAGGAGCTGGATATGCTTATGATTTCTATATGGATGCAAGAGTTAATGAAGGTCAAGTGTACTTTAACTTGTATCGTTGTACTGATGTTGTAGGAGCTTATAAAGCAGCTCAAGATATTGTTCTTAATCATTTAAATGGACTTGAGATTTGGACTCAAGATTATCTTAATTCAGCTAAAAGTGTAAGTGGAAAAACTTTTTGATTTGCCAAAAAAAACTGATATACTCAAAAATACTAAATATTTATTTTTTCAATATTTCTCCTTTATTTAGAGCTTGATTTTTGAAATTATTGAAGAAGAAAAAACACCATTAGCCTTGGCATCAACATCACTGTCTTACTATTTTCGTAATGTGAACAAGGATTATTCAAGAAATCTAATTGAACAAATCTCAAAAATTGAGTTGACTGATTTGAAACCTACTGCTGAAAAATATCTGAAGCCATTGTTTACAAAAAGTGTCAATTGTTCTTTGGTTTGCCCTACTGATAAGAAGGACGCTATTGCTGAAGGTTTTACAAAGTAAGAATTTATTTGTAGTAATTTGAGTTGTGTGTAATCAATCAATGATTATAACTGTTTTCTTATTATATAGGCTTGGCAAAAAATTTACCATTTTACCATCACTTGCAAGCTCCTTTTTGGCAAAGTGGAATTAAAAATTTCATATATATATATATATATGTCTTTATATTTAAAAAAACTTTATGTAATAATGCATGCTTTACACAAGGGAAGTAAGAAGAAATAAAAAAATAATAATATTAATGGTAAAAACTATACGAGCCACTACAAATGTTTTATACTTATTGGCTGGCACCTACACAAGAAATTTTCTTCTTCCTGTTCTTTCATAATTGTCATTATATTAGTGACTTCCAACGTGTCAACTTTATCTTTTTAAAATATGGACTATTCATCACCTTATACTCGTGTTGCAATTTCTTTAGGAATTTGCTTATTTTTTGTTGGATTTGTTGTTTATCATCATGTTCACCTAGTCAGGCAGCTTAGTGCTATGTAATAATAAAAAGCTAAGTATTTGTAATGCAATTAAGTATAAAATCTTTGACTTATCTTATAGTGAAGCCAAAAGACATGGAAGAGCTGTCTTTGACCCAACTGACTTGAAAGCAGGAGAATTAATTACTGGTCATGTTCTTTTGTATGAATTTAGACAAAATAAATTTCTCAATTTTTTTCTTACTAATAATCATTATTTAATTAATTTATTAGGGACAACCAAATAGCTTTTATGCTGATCTTTTCTGTGATGATTACTGTTTTACTCATCATGTTCATAATAAGCGTTTACTTGGCTTATACCAGAGTTTCACGTCGTAGGATTCAACTACAACAGCATCAGCAATCTCGTCAACATGTTGATTGTAAGTAACAAAATTTTAAAATGCATTATTAATAATTCCTTATTTAATGTGTATTTAGTGAGTGTCGTGTTGAGAGACTTTTACTCCCAAGAGATTTTGAAGCAACAGAAACAAGGAGGTTCATTTGTCATTCATCTTAATGAGAAGAAACCAGCAACTAAATATATAAATTCTGAAAAAGCAATTCTTGAGATCAACGAGAAGCAAATCAAAGTTTAATTTTAATAACTTGATTGCAATATATATGCTGGTATTTTAAATTTTATTATAAAAACAACTAAATAAAAATTGATTTTTGAAATTGCATCAATATGTTTACTTATGTAACATGAAGTGATGTCTCCATTCGTCAAAGCATTTCTTAGAAGTCAACATAAATTAATTTCTTCCTTATTACTTCTTGGAAATTGTCATAATATATAAGTGAATAGTTGTATGTATGGATCTGGTTAAAATACTGAAAATTGGTTGTAGTTGTTGCATTCTCATGCATGTAAATGAAGTAAATATTACAATTTATATATGTATCTAGTATCTTATCTGCATAATCATGATTCATTGACATGTGGGGAAAAATAATGTATATAACTAACGTCACGTCATCATTATCATCACACACATACAAAACAAATTGTATGAAAAGATATATTATAAAAATAACCTTCATTCGTCCTGTTGAGTAGTGTCATCATTATATTTAATTGTGATATTCACAGTTTATATATATATTTCTAACTGGTCTTACATTTCTAACAAAAATTTTCTAATATATATATAATTTTACAAATGGCTCAACAACAACAACATGGACAATCTAATGCTAATTACATGGCTGACAATCCACCACCACCATATTCAGCTTATCCAGAACAACATATTCCACAACGTAAGTTGAAATTAATATTCCTAAAGAGTCACTAAAGATTTAACAAATTATCCCTTTCCAGCTGGACAACATCCACCTCCTCCAGGATTTTATCAACCACAACCACAACCTGAGATCGTTACAAGAACTATTGTAATTACTCAGCAACCTACTCATCATAATCCCAATGTTCTAGTTGTTGGTGGTTGTCCACATTGTCGAGTGAGTTACATATGTCTCTTATTGAATTGGCTAAAAAGGCTAAAAAAATTTCATATTTCTAATATAACTATCCTCTTCAGGTTGGAGTACTTGAAGACACATTTTCTCTATTAGGAATCATATGCTGTATATTATTTTTTCCTCTTGGAATGATCTGCTGCCTTCTTATGACTCAAAAACGCTGCACTAATTGTGGAGCATCTTTTGGCTAAAGGATTTTCATTCATATACTATGTATTTAATTATATTACGACGCATTATTATAAAATAAGACCCTAGACTATTAACCACATTGTTTACGTCATTTACAACATGATTCATTCTCATTAGCATGTGTGTACACAAACACATTATGTACGTTTTAGATTCTTTACATTAGATTACATAACTCACATGCAATTGACTCATTCATTTAGTTCCTGCAGAAATGCTTATAAGCTGCGTGTCTACTAGACTATATAGCAATTTTGCTTGAGCTGCATTATGACACTGTATAGGAAAGCGGAATAGTTTGGTTATATTCGTCTGGAAATTGCCAAAAAAATTGTACTGGTGCTCTAATTTTCTGGGGATCGTTAGTTAATAGAAGAACTTCTGAAAAGCTTTATTAATATCTCACATCATAAATACATGAAAGACATAAAATAGTCATTTAGTTGAAATAGAAATCTAATATTTACCAAAGAGTGAAAGTTGAAAGTGAAGAAGAAAAATCAAATTCCAGAAACTTCCAAAAATATTCATAAATAATATATGTAAGTAGTGAATTTAAGTTAAATAATAACAATTTTATTTTACTTATTTTTATTTTATTTACTTTTAATAGATTGAATTGGATTCATAAAATTAATGGAATTCAGACATCTTAAATTTTCATCCTTTTGACAGTAGTATAATTCTATAGGCGTACTCGTTCTGGTATGTTATACAATTTAACAAATATACTTTTTGTTGGTCTCGCATATAATAATTAATTCTATATTTTTAGCAAAATTCCTGTTTTGTTTGAGATCTCATACTTTGCAAAATTAAAAACTCTTGAAAATGGACGGCGAAATTTTAACGATTCCGTCGAGAAGACCTCAGTTTATAACAATACAATGTACTCAATGTACTACTCTGATAGAATTCACAATTCCAGAACATCTCACAAAATCTTCATCAAGTGGAGTTACAGCAAAAATTCAATGTTACAATTGTCCAAATAGCATTCCTTTTGATACAAAATCAAAATCAATTCATGCTAGTGCATTTGCCTTTTCCTCATCTTCAGCAACAGCAAATAATAATTCCTCTTCTTCTTCTGCAACTGGTAATAATACAACAGCAAAGAAATCCTATAAATTAGGTACAGATGAAAATCCAGCATCAATGGAATATTATGATATTCTTGGTGTAAAACATGATGCATCTACAGCAGAAATTAAAAAGAAATATTATGCTTTGGCAATGAAATATCATCCAGGTAATAATAATAATATAACCTAGACCTATCCAGGTAATCATACGTCGTCTGCACTTTTTTTGCTTAGTAAAAATAAAGCGTGTAGAACTGTCATTTGCTGTGTCGCCGTACGTACGCTAGAAAATAGAAAAGTAGATTTAGTAACAAATCAAAATAGGAATTCAATAATTGCCTTGATTTGCCTGGCTATTGCACCTGCATGTAAAAGTCTTTCAACAAACTTGACGTCATGTAACACCGCCTGAAATAATTACAATCAAGGAAGGATAATATTATTTTACTTAATTTACCTGGCTATTGCACCTGCATGTAAAAGTCTTTCAACAAACTTGACGTCATGTAACACCGCCTGAAATAATTACAATCAAGGAAGGATAATATTATTTTACTTCGTGATGACGAAAAACACTTAATTAGAGAACTCATGAGACAATATACAAAAGGATTAGCTATTGAATATGGAGCTCCGATCGCAGTTACTCATGAAATTGTCATAAAAAAACACAATACCTATAAAGGCATTCCTCCCTATAGTATTACAAGTACTACAGGAGCTATACAATGCAAAGGTAGCTAAATTTAAAATAAATATTATGAATCGTTTACGTAACTTATAATAATGTCCTAATTTGTTTTATTGCAGATCTCATACCAATTTACAATAATCAAAATACGAGATGGTTTAAAGTTTCTCAATATGGAACTCTTCATTGTTTGAGTAGATCGGGGAATTGCTTATGTTGCTCATCTATTGGTGGAATTACTGCTCCAGATATTCTCATTAATCTTAATATTTCTATTCCTCGTCAACATTTCTTCTGCTCAAGTACTTGTGTTGTCTATCTCATAATTCATATTCCAAAAAGACAATTTGTTGTTGGTAGTACCACTGTGCCAATGAACAACAGATTTGCAGGTCATCTCTAAAATAATGAAAGCAATCATTCTCCATTCAAAGGAACACCAAGAGATCAATTAAAAGTATTTATCCTTGCTCAAGAAGTTAATGAAGTAATTTTGTGGATACTTGAAGATTTTTGGATTCTTAAATTAGGTGGTCTGAATAAAAAGCTTGGTGGTCTCAACAACAATCTCAATTTTACTGACAACAATATTTCTAAAGAAAAAGATCAAACAAGGGCTGAAGCTAGAACTCGTACACAAGCAGCAAGATCTAACATTCGAACAACTAGAGCTAAAATGATTAGAACATTTCTTCGTAAACTAGAGAATGAGAAGTACAGAGCAGTGTATGAAAATATTGCTTTTGTTCATCAATTGATGATGAATTAAATTATAATTATATTGTATTTTGAACTATTATTATTTTATGTTATGTAAATTAATTATATATACCAAAATAGCTGACAGTGATCAATACTTGAAATATATGTAAATGTAGTTATAGATTTAAGATTATATATTACTATGAACTTAATAAATGATATGAATTGAATTGAAACAAAACAAACTTGAGTGAAGCTTCATGAAATTTAACATTATGATTTTCCATTTTTGTCTACTCTCAAGATAAAAATAAAAGTACAGAAGCCGAGAGAGAAATTTAAAAAGATTTCTGAAGCTTATCAAGTGTTATCTGATGAAAAATTACGACATAAATATAATGAATTTGGTCCTGGTGGTAAAGGAGTAGTACCAGAAGGAGGTTTCATGAACCCTGAGGATTTCTTTCAACAACAATTTGGAGGAGATTTATTTGTTGATATTATAGGAGAATTACAAATTGCAAAGCATTTCAAAACGATGATGACCGATCGGGAAAATAATGGTGAAGGAGATGAAAATGGTGCTGGTGGTGAAAGTAATGGAAATGGTGAAATTAAAGAAGAAAAAGAAAAGACACTTGAAGAAAGAATTAAAGAACTTGAAGAAAGAAAGAAGGAACGCGATGCCAGAGTTGAGAAACTGGCAGAGAATCTCGTAAGAAAATTGTCACCTTATGTTGAAGGTATTGGTACACAAGAAACTGTTGAGAAGAATTTCCGTGATATTATTTCACAAGAAGCAGAGGATTTGAAAGTTCAGGTAAAAAAGGAGAGATATGATGATGATATGTAACTACTATAATATAACTTTAATTAATACCTATACTTTTTCTTTTGGTTCTTACAGAGCTTTGGAATTCATCTTTTACATTCTGTTGGCTATGTCTACCATCTTAAAGCCATCGAATATTTATCCAAAGATGAATTTCTTGGATTACCGAGCTTTTTTCATAAAATGAGAATGAAGGGTCACGCAGTTAGTGAAACATTTTCAACAGTCAAATCAGCAGTAGATGTACATAAGTCATTTGTCCAATTACAAGAAGCTGAAAAAAGTGGTGGATTAAGTCAAGAAGATAAAGAGAAAATGGAAGAAGCAGCAGCAAAGAAAGGAATTTTTGCTTTATGGCAAGGATCTAAATTAGAAGTTGAGAGTGTTCTTCGTTCAGTTTGTGACAAAGTATGCAGTGATCAAAAAGTTGATAAGGTGCTATTGAGAAAAAGAGCTGAAGGACTCAAAATTATTGGAGAGATTTATAAAAATGTCAAAGATGATGGTATGTTTGATAGATATCATTATGATAATTAATTACTCTCATCAACTCAAAACAAAAAAAAAATTGTTCAAGTCCGTTTTATTATTGTCACTATATAAATATATATATAAGTCATCGTCATTTGTTAATGTTACCTTAAAAAATTAATATATATATACTTATATATATAATTCTTGTCGCAATTTTTTATAGTTTCTTTATAAATCTATATATTGTCGCTTCTTTGTTCTAGTCAAAAGATTGTAAGTTTTGTATACGCATTATATGTATATTTAGAATATATGTATATACGTAAGTACCTGTCAGTCAATAATGGTATTTTGTTTATAAAAAACAAGAGTAATTATTTAATAGTTGAATGATTAGTTATTCGTTTTCTACTATACACAGAAACAGAAAAGTTGAACAACGTGAAACGAAGAAAATATGGCCTTCCCAAGTGGATATAAAGGTAGCTACTATACTAAAAAACTGTAGTAATAATTTAATAATTAAGCAATTTATTAAGGTTGTGAGATTGCGATATATTTCATGAATGCTAAATTGATTTAATGAAAAATTATCCCTGTTACAATTACTCCTTCAACAATAGCTTTTAAAAAATTAGACTTACTCACATTATAGAAAATATTGCACTCCTGTAGTGGTACTAATATAAAACACTTGTCTCAACTCTAAAACTACTATACAAGTATCTAAAAAGATATATATAATTCATCTATTGCTATTAAAATCTAAAATAAACTTACGCTACAAGAATGTAAAATCTGATTGTTTCACAAATATATTTCTGTTCTATAATATTAATATATACACTGTTCATGGAAATTATAAAATAACTATAAAATAAACGATGAAAAACCTTGAAAATGAAAATATACACATACGACGTCAACTGATTTTGCAATAATGCATTTGCATAGATAAGATCTTTCTGAGATCTCAAGAGAGTCTGAATCTCCAACTCGGAGAAAACCAGTTCTTAAAAGACATTTCATCAAGAATGAACCAGACGTATAAATTGACATATTTCAACTATAGAGTAATTGCTGAACCAATTCGTTGGATCTTTTTAATAGCCAAATGTCCATTTGAAGACAATCGACTTACTCCTGAAAATTGGAGGCATGATCAGTCTTGTAAGTTGAAAGTATACATTTTAGTACAAAATGATTCTACTCGTTTTTTTAATTACATTTTAGCATTTAAATGGCAACAAGTACCAATTTTAGAAATTGACAACAACATATATTTAACACAATCGGTAGCCATCAGTAAATATCTGATTGAAACTTTTGGCATTCTACAACCTAAAACAATCCTAGAGAGGACTAGGTGTGATGAACTTGTTGGAGCAATTAATGACCTTCGACTTTGTACGTTCAATATAAATTGATATTTTAAATATAAAAAACGTACTTGAATTTATATTATTTACAGCTTGGAAACTGTTTATCATAGAAAAAAATATTGATAAAAGAAGTGAATTAAAAACAACTCTACTTAATGGAAAATTTCCCATATTTTTGAAACAATTTAACAACTATTTTTCAAATCATGAAGGTCCATATATTTTAGGTAAAGAAATGTATTGGGCTGATTTATGGTTAGCAAATTTTCTTGAAATTTGGGAAGACTCTTTAGACTCTAATTTGTTGAAAAATTTTCCTAAACTTAAAAATCAAAAAGAATCAGTTTTCTCTATTCCAGAAATACAACAATGGGTACAAAGTAGACCAAAAACACCTATTTGAATCACTGTTTTGATGCTTTTTATTCAATCATTATTTTCTTCATTACATTTTCATATTATATTATCATAGGTACAAACAAGATGATTTCAAAAGTAATAAATTATTGTAAAAAACACCTATTTGAATTACTGTTTTGATGCTTTTTATTCAATCATTATTTTCTTCATTACATTTTCATATTATATTATCATAGGTACAAACAAGATGATTTCAAAAGTAATAAATTATTGTTGAACAAATATGAAACAACTATCGTGTATGTATATATTGGTATCAAAAAAGTACAAGTGGCAGTGACAAATTCTATAACAGTTTTCCCTTCATATCTAATAAGTTGCAATGCTTTGAGCATTAGTTTCTCTTTCTCTTCTTGTTTCCATTATTCTTTCAACATAAAGCTCAGTTCTTGCTTTGAGCGTATTGTACAACTGTACGTTATAGAAAAATAAAATCCAAATTATTAAATCAAATTATTGTTTTGTGTAATAATATTTACTGATTTACCGTTTTTAATTCTTCATTATTATCCATTCTGGCTTTCAATTGTTGAGCTAGTAAATCAATGACAGTGTAAGGCAGCATTGGTTCTGAAGTTTCATATGCAGATATTTTAAAAATGCAAAAATCAAAATCATCAGAGTTTCTTCGTCCTAATGTAGCATCAATTGTTCTAACAGCTAGATCTGTTGCAATTTCCCATTCACCATATCTTAAGAAACAACGAATTAGTTGACCACAATTTCGTTTCTAAAAGTAAGTAGTCAGAAAAGGATATTAATAAAATTAATTAGTTTTATAAATTCATTTTACAACACAACTTTTTGCTTACCAAATATGATTTCATTAACCACTGTGGAATAGGCACATTATATGCTAACAGTGTCAATGTAATAACTTCATGTAAAGTCGATTCTATTGGTTTCTCCAACATTGCAAGATAATGCTGTAACAAACTAAATGCCAAGTCTGTAACTTTTGTCTTTGAAGGAGCTAGTTCTGTAAATAAATTAATTTTACATAAATCCAAAAATTACAACTGTCAATATTGGAATATTTTCTTTTCTTCTAAAACTAACCTGAAAGGTCATTATTTCTTATGTAATCATAAGGTTCTTTTGATTCAGGCAGAACCTCGTATACCAAATTACATACAACATGAGATACAGCAGTAATGATTGGTATAACAGAAATATCCCATGCAGTTGCGATTTTAATAGCATCATCATAATAATGGAAAACAGTTAAACTACGTACTGCTTCTTCAGCTCGTCTTGGGAAATCTGAACAATAAGAAAATATGCACATTAGATGAACATTAAGTCAAATGGCTAATTTGTAAACAAAAATATAATTATTACCAATCATCTTAATTGGTGCAGGTTTCAATTTATCTACAACTTTTAACAATGATAAACACAATTCTAAATTCTTTAAGAACTTCATCATAAGTTCGAATTTCTTCTGCGGGTGGTTTTTTAATCACAGGTGGGCTTAAATGATCTACTCCATCAACTTCTGGTGGCATAACTCCTGATTTTTTCATTACCCAACGATTTTCAGGGTCTTCAATTAAGGAAAGGCATGTAAGAACATCAAGATAAGATTCTCTTTGAGCCGTTAGTCCAGATATACCATCACATTGTTCTCCAATTCGTATAACACGACCATACATAGCACAGGCAGCTTTAGAAAAAACAAACAATTATTATTATATATATTTTTATTTACAAACTTTTAATAATGAATTTACAATACCTTTATGATAATTTTCACGATTTAAATAGTAGACATATAAAACTTGATAGTGACCATATTTTGATATAGGATCTGATAAATTAGCATGAGCTAATAAAATTTCTTCAACTTGTTCTCGATAAGTCACTGTTTTACTAAATATTCCTGATAAATCCAAACTAATAAGTACGTCAACATCATGTCTTTGTAGAATTTTACTAACAAACATTCGTAAACTAGCCAACTTCTCTTGACGTTCTACTCCACCACTTTTACTTGCTGTTGTTGTTGTTGTTGTAAGAGTGTCAGAACCAGAAGGCATTGATTTAATATATTTGTAAGCTGAATTGTAATCACAGAGTTGTAAAGCAGACTTAAAAGCTAATGAACACATTCTTGTCTTGGCATTTGTGTCACAATAAGTTGATAAAGCATCTTCAGCCAAAGTTTGAACCCCATATATATGATCAAATAGTTGAAATAAACTAATAATTTTAATGTAGAATTTATGTGGAGCAGTTGGTGGAATCTCAACATATGGATATGGAAAATCTAAAAACTTTACACAAAAATATGTGTCATCCCATATTTCTGGCATAGAGATTGAACGAAATTCACGAAGAGCATGATCTGGATTTCCAGTTGTATAATTCAACGACCCCCATATAGAATTTCTCTGAAGAAAAAGTCAAAAAAAAACAGAATTAATCAAAAATTCAAGATAAACAAGATAGTTTCAACAAATATTTTGAGACCACTTACTTAATGATGTTTTGGCCATTGTAAAATGTGTAACCATATCTAAAGCGTATTGAAGAAGAGAAGAATATTGGCATGTAGAAATTAAAAATTCTTCAAATGGATGTCCAGATGCATCAACATGAATTGGCCAACTATTCAGAAAAATATATTATTTTTATTATTATTATAGTTTTTAATGGTTTAAATATTTTACATACATTGAACGACCAGCTGCCTCAGAATAAGCAAGAATACTTGATTTTCCAATATAATTAACTCTACTTCGAATAGCTCCACTTCCCATAATATGAATTACAATAAAAATCAACAAGTTTCATTGATGCTGTAGAATCCCACTTTCCTTGTAAGAAATGATCTGTAGTACGCATTTTTAAAATATTGGCCACCTTTACTCCTCTTTCTCTGTTGTTTAGAAAAAATTTAAAAATTTCATCAATCAAAATTAAATAGAAATAGTTTTATTTGTTGTTAAACTTACAAAATACAATCTGGAACAAATTCAACTCCTCTACTGATCATTCTTAATAAAGCATGATAATAAGTAGTAGCTGCTGTAGCATCTTTTCTATCATTATGTGAAGCTTCCAATTGAATTTCATCTGAACTATTTTGAGAAAAACAAATACTCATAAATGCTTGAAGTAGCATTGTTCCTCTTGCAATATTGAATCTATGTTGAAACATTTGTCTAACAATATGTCCAGTAATATTAGCTCCAAGTTTACTAGACATAAAATATTCTGTAACTCTTTTAACTCTTTTTACAACATTACTACTACTTTCATCACGATCTACATCTTCATCATCATCATCGTCATCATCTTCCATAATATCATCAGCTCCTGTTAAATTATTATCTTGTCCATCCCAAGTTAATATTTGAAGTAGAGTTAATTGCATAGCTTTATCAACAACACTACCAATTTCTCTAATTTTTGATGCCAACATAGGAACTAAATGACGTTGCTCAAAACTCATTGTGTCAGGATCAGTTTCTGATAACAATGTCGCTATTTCAGTACATATTTCTTCTAAACTTGTTTGATCTTCTGCAAGTCTTTTATCAATCTTAAGTTTATATGTTATATCCATCCCACATTCAATAAGGTCAATAATTTCCAAATATTTTAAAATTAAATGAAGATGATATTTACGATCATCACTACCATCAAAATCAGAATCAGATAGAGCAACACAATTTGGAAAATAATATAATGTCTCCAAAAGATCTGTTGGACGAAGAAATGATATTCTTGATTTCTTTACTACACATACCATTCTTGTATTTGCTTCATAAAATATTCCCAACGGTTTTACTGAGTGAATATGATATTCAACACAGCTATTGTAGAAGGATAACCATAATTTGTAATTAATTTCAAGATATTCATCATCAGTTAATTCACAATCAGATGAAGATGCAACTATTCTGATTTCATTTTCTAATACATTCATAGCATACATCTTTGTCTTTTCCCAATCAGATTCAACTCGATCACGAGGATTTAGACTACTTGTAGACTGGAACATCTATGAATATAATAAATAAATAAATAAGTTAGTATAAATTAGATTTTGGATAAAAAATGATAATAATAATTACACTCAAAGCTTGACAAATAGTATTGGCAGTAAAAGAACACTTGTTGAATATTAGATCATAATAATAATCTTTTGGTTCAGCTTCCGGTGGGTAAATCAGTACATCAGGAAATGGAAGAGGTTCCAATAAAACTAAATTAAATCTTGCAGTAACTCCAACTTCATTAAATTTATAACTTTTAATTTCCCATTCAGTTTCTTCTTCAACATTACTTACAAGTACAAATAAATATTCTGGTGTAACTGTAAAATCCATAATATCTCTTTCTCTAAAATCAACAGTTGATGTTTGTACTAAAGTTAATGGAACTGTTTGAGGTTGTTGTTGTTGTTGAACAGCAATTCCTTCATTTGCAACAATAGTATAAACTTTAAATCCAATTGTTGGTATAAAAATAACAAATTTTGGTAATTCATTAGTATCAGAATCACTTGTAGAACGTCTTAATAGCATTGATGATTCTGTAAATCCTCCTTCAATTGAAAAACAAGGATCAACAACTCCAATATCATACATTGCCCAATCATTAATTGATCGAATATTATTTGCCATCCAAATACGAAGATGTCCATTCATTGATAATGTGACAAGAAATAATCCAGTACGAGTACGTTCAACTCTAGCAGTAAAAAAATTGAGACCAATAACTGCATCTGTAGAAGTAACTGGATTTCGATTGAAAATTGCTGTTGGATTAAAATTTAATCCAGACCAAATTCTTGCAAAAAGATTTACTTGACGAAGATCATAGACAGATAAAATATCATCTCTTGTCACTTTATAAACTGTAATACTACCAGTCTCAAACGAAAGTGCAAAAACAGAGTCACCAGTCTGTGGAAGATAGCAAGAAGCTGCTGATAATGGAACAGGAACATCTATAATAATAATAATAGCAACAAAAGTTATATAGTTTATATAATACAGGAATTTTATTCTTCTTGACAATTACTTACTTAAAGAATGATCATGAAGATTAAAACTTCGAAAAACCATTGATGGCTTATTCATT
>VCNE01001051.1:0-11387 GCA_009869805.1 Oncopodura yosiiana
TGTAAAACTACGAGGCAACAACAAGTATTGTTAACATCAAAATGTATTGTTTTAATCCCACACATGCCCATTGCTAACAATCGTTATACAAGTCATTGAAGTGAGAGACTAATATAACATCAATTCTTGTATCAAGCCTAATATAGACTCATCATGGATTGAAAAGATTGTCGTACAAGATAACTTTATTTATCTTCTATATCACCTTATGTCACACATCAGCTTGGCTCGCTAAATGTGTTAAAAAATTGTCAAGATTTGACCTTTGTTGTAATCCACTTTGTCAGTTTTGGTCTAGTCTTTAGGTCAATGTGTTATTGATTGAGATATGTGCCAAAAAGTGCAAGGATTTCCTTAAATTTATTTTATAGTAAAATGCATTAGTTAATATAGAACTCATTAAAAGTTGAATTCAATGTTAATCTCATTAAGTTATTAGATAAAAAATAAGGAACAAGGAATTTATGTGGGCGTTAAAAACATTTTAGAGTTTTGACAATTTAAACATTGTTGATGGATGCATTACTGCACTTAGATTTGATTATTAAACTTAATTACATTTTTCTAGTTACCTGATACTTTTTGTCGCGTGGAAAATTTCATAAAAACTAATAGAATTCAACAAGTACATAGTGTCGTACATATTATATTACATGTTCGACGACCACATACAACTGTAGTACACTTAAGTAAAAAAAATTATAACAGCAGCAGGCAGTAGGAGAAGCAGTATAAGTAACCTGATGCAATCAGTTCGCATTTCATTAGTAAAAGTTTTGCCCTAATTTTTGACCCAGCAGTCAAAGTGCGTGTATATATCATATGTAGTACTTTAGAGCTCAAGTAAGTTTTGTTAGTATGAAATTGATGGGACTTTTTTTCTCTCTCTTGTATGCATTTGCATTGGCATGTAGGTAGTAAAGTAGTTTGCTCGATTGTTATATGTTTATTATAATAAAATAAATGTGGTGATGTCTGGTGTGATTCACTGCGTGTAGTCTCTTCAAATGTGGCCAACTACATAGCATAGCAAATGAACGACATATTACATATTATCATAAGTGTTGGCAATGTAGTAATATTTGATTTCAATGTTTGATAGTTGCAAGTCATATATAACTCTTATAAGTGCAGCCTGCAGTCAATAGAAAAAATTGATTTCCGTGTTATCAAAAAAGAGCCAAAAAACTTTGTGACAAATTTTGACGCCAAATGACTCTATTTTTTCGGAGTTGGTCCAATTTAACTCTTTCATAGTTGTACACAAAACCTCGATCTCAAATTCCTATAAGCATACTTCCGTCCTTTAAAACAATACTCAAAAAAATTTCTTAGCACTCTACGTGACGCTACTCTAAAATTCCTGAGATCACGATCAGAATTCTCAAAGCTTTTTGATGAATGAAAAATTTTACTCCTAACAGAGTGAGAGATGCACAGTAGCACTATATACTACATGACCAGTTGACTTATTGCTCATTGTTCTTTTGAACCAAAAAGGAATGCCGAAAAAGAAACTAAAATATTTCTTTACCATTGTTATATTGTATTTACAACTAGCTAGCCTTGCCCGATAAAAATTATATCAATTGTATTATCCTTACTCTATTAGGTAATATTCTTATTTGAATCTACTCAACTCAACTCTCTACATATTAGAAAGCACATTTGTGTTATTGAAGTTCAAAGTGATGTTTAGACATTTTACTAACATTGTATTACGTAATAGGTTTTTTAAGGCAAAACTTGGAGCATTTGTAAAGGCAAATGAGTTGTTCTCGCGTCATATCAGCTTCATTTAACTCTTATTCATTTAACTACAAGATGAGTCAGTGACAGTGGCAGTGTAAAGATTATATATTGCCAGAGATTATTATTATATAACACTTGTCTTTCTGATTCAAAAGAACTAACGTCTCAAAGTCAAATATGGGAAAGTAGGTTAAAAGAAAGCAGATTCATCATGTTATTATCATGTATTCGTAGTAGTAGCAATAATATAAAGGTAGGAATTTCCACACCCTAGCCTGCAGGCAGAGAAAATGGTCCACATTGACTTGAGAACATCTTTGTAGCTCCTTTTGGCTATTGCATAATAAATAAGAGACAATTATTATATATATCAAGCAACATTTATATAGTACGTAGAAAGAATAGTATGCCGGTAGTCTGATATTTTGATGCGTGTTGTAAATATTAATTTAGTCAAAGTATTTATATACTTTGATATTTACATTTAACGCACCTGTGCTAATTAGATGATTTGTATCACCCGGAGGAAAAAGCATTGAACTCAATTATATTGAAAACGAAAAGAAAATTTAGATTATTATTCAATTACGTAAAAAAACTTACTTTTATAGAACTAAGATACTATGCAGGTACAATAAATTGAATAGCTTATTTGCGTGTCGTCCAAGAAAACATAAAAAAGGTAAAAGGGCAAGTCTACTCAATCAAATAAGTTGCAATGACCACATAGGGAATATATATTGATATGATACAATATAACAATTCGCAATAATACAGAAAATGAAACAAATTCTGAATTTTAATAGATTTACGACTTTCTTAGTAATAAGTATTGCACACACACATTATGTATTTTCAATTCAAGAGCAACAAGTGAGCATTCCTGTTTTGTCATTTTGTAAATTGCCTTATGGCTAAAAGAATAAAAAAGAAATGAAATCAAAGCATTCTAAAGTAAAGAGCAGGTAGCTTTTTTGAATAATCTTTGAGTGATATGTGAGTTGTATCTGATTTTTTAATGAGTCGCATATACATATACATAAGAAGAAATGACTTTATGTCATCTCTTCCAAATGAATATGGATAAGTGCACTGAGCTGAACTGAATGAAATCTATTGGCAAATCATATTGGCACAAAAGTATGTATATCTCTCACAAAAATTATATAGATCTGTTCTGCCTGTGTCATAATAATAATAAGTCCTCTCTCTCTCTCTACATATGTAATAAACTGTAACAGGTTTGTGCGACGACCATAAGACATTATTATATAACTAATAGTTCAAATGCACAACATAGCATGACATAACTTTAGAATATAAGGCAACTTGAATTTTTTTTAATGTCGTCGTTAATTGTAACAAAAAAATTCAATTTGCAGAGAGCCATTGCACTCATTTCTTTCAATATTTTTCCGCCGGCTATAATACAAAAGAGACCAACAATGTTATAATATAATGTCTTTTTAAGTTGTGACCTAAAGATTGAAGAGAAGTCAAAAAAGTTACTAATTTGTCATCAAATGCCGACCAAATTAGCAAGTAATAATCCAATTGCTCTCACTCTCACTAAAAGAATCTTGATGCGACAACTCAACTCTTTGCATATTAATTAGAATAAAAAAATAATTTTATGGATTTGGAATAAATATCTTGCATAACTCTTCTCATAATAAGATTGCTACTTGCGTTATATGTAGAAATGATTATAATTTCATTTGCTGCTTTTGGTTTCTTATGATGTACTAATAAAATTGGGTGATCTTTTTAAAAATGCAGAGCAGCAATATCATTTCTCATCTTAACTTGCCTTGCCTGATGACTTTTTAGTTGTGTCGTCTCATATTTGGTGACTTGCCTACTTTTAACTTTGTAAGAAAACTCTTTGAGTCGTTGATAAATGTGGGCTCAATGGTAAAATACTTTTGTCCACACGTTGTTATACTATTACTCTCTACATCAATGATCTAGTTAATAGTTTGCTTACACAGCATTTCCTGACTCAAGTAAGCAGAGAATTCATTACAGATTGAATGTAAATTTTTCTGCTCCTCTTGTCTCACCATCTCATATCACTTATGTCACATACAAAATAATAATGTAGTGCAGTAGTATTTTATAACAAGAGTTGAGAGTTGCATAATTCAAGATAATGTAAATACAGTCGAGGTGGAGCAACTCAAGTCGTACTCTAAAGTAGTAAAGGTGCGGTCATTACTTCATTTCTAGTTGATAGTAAATTCATAGTGCAAACTCATTGAGAACATTCAGTAGTGTCATATATCTTCTTTAGTTTGTAGCAATATAGTAATCTTACTACTACCTTCCGTGTAATGATGCCAATGTACATATTGTAATTTAGTGCAAAAGAAGATCAATGAAGAAAATGTTATGTAATATAGCAAAGAAATTTTTTAGATAAGCTTAGACGCCTTCCATATAAATTTTGAACTCCCTTCATGATTTTATTTAAGCTACGAAGTTTTATGCTTATTCAATGGATAATGTCAAAGGTCACAGAATTACAATTTTGCTATTGGGTTTATGTAATAGCATAGACATTGTAATATTTCTGCACTTCTAAAAGTTTGCTTATATTGGCATTTGTCTCAATTGTGTGCTAATGAGGAATATCCTTTGGTAAAAGAGGTCAAAAGGAACAATTACTCATTTAGCAGTGAAAAACTCACACATATTGCATAATGAAAAGAAACAGTTTAGATAAATACTTCCCTCAATGAAAATAAATGTTTTATTTCATCATGACAAATTACTTGTTCAAAAGTGTATTGTTCACACTGCAGAGTCAAATAACTTGATCTACTGTGCATAATATTCAAGTAAAATAATAAAATGAGTGAAAGAGAGAGATAAAACATCATAAGTAATCTTGTTGGCTTCTTACTACACAACAATAATAATAATTTTTGTAACAGTAACACTCCCTGCTTTTATAAAGTCAATTGGCCTGTTTGGTTTGAAAGATAGTGTAGCTTCTGAAGTTTAATAAATTATCCAAAGAAAATTTAATGTTGGTTACTTTTGTAGATATAGGTTATTACCACATAGTAGACTAGTTACAATGAAACCAAAAGTGATTAAATTACTTTACTCACATTTGTATAGTATAGATGTAGAAGATATGTCAGAGGAAAGTACGTGAATAGTATGCAAAATTATTTTTGAGACACAATTTATTAGCCATCGCATCATTTCATTCATTCATTCATGAGAGACTTGCTACATATATATATATATATATATATTTCTAGCTTATATTAGCATTTAATTTTATAAGCGACAATGTTGCTTTAAATTGCGTAACTTGTAGACAGATAGAAAGAGACTTCCAATTGAAAGAGAAATTATTGTGAGAACATTCTGAAGAGAGACGAAAGAATCTTTGAGAGATTTGAGAGAGTGAAGGTTATTTTTAGCTTTATATGCATAGTAGTAAGAATTCTGATTGTTGAGTTGGTTTATAGTTAACTGGCTTATAGAATTAGAATAATTTGACTCAATGGAATGTAAAAAAGGAGCCGCCCGAAATAAAATTGAGTGTTTGTGATTCAGAATCTTTGTTGCGTGTTATACTTATGTATTTAGAATAATATGCGATTTCAATTATAAGATAGGTTCATAAATAGATATTCGTTCATAAATGCCAAACCAATTGTAATCAAATTGGCCAATTTCCATTCTGATTATCAAGTCCAAAACGATAATTGCCAAATTATCATATGAGATTCTTGATTGTTGTCAAAACAATTTGTTTATACGCTGAACGCCACTTGGGTCTATCAAGTGGAATTTACTCCATAAAGAATTATTCGAGCAGTTAATGGGCATTTAATTTCTATTGAAAAGATGACAAATCCCATAAAATATTGCGTAATATTTTTAATAATTTTTCGATTTTCATCATCTCAGGATTCTTCTCCGCATGTTCATGTCTACCCTATTCCTGATGAAAAAAGTAATTTTTTCTAAAATACTCTTTACATTAAAACATATTTAAAAAATCATTACATTTTTGTAGCTCCAAGACAAGTGTATAATGTCAAGAGAGAAGACACAAATGAGCATTATTATTTTTCGTCAAATAAAACAACATGGATTGATGCTTATTTAGACTGTAGAAGACTTGGTGGCAATCTAATTGAAATTGAGTCTAGAGATGAACATGAAGTGATTCAAGAAATCATTAAGAATTTACAAGGCAGAAGTAAGACATAAATAAAGTACAATTTATCTTATTTAATTAGATGATTTTCTTATTCATTAGGTAAAGATCATTTTTGGGTTGCTTGTGTTGATGCATTCAAAGAATATTATTGGGTTTGGCTACCAAGTGGANTCATTAGGTAAAGATCATTTTTGGGTTGCTTGTGTTGATGCATTCAAAGAATATTATTGGGTTTGGCTACCAAGTGGAACTCAAGTAGATAAACGTCTATGGCATAGAAGCAAAGAATTTCCAACAAATTTTGGAAAGAATGAAGTAGACAGTAGATCAGGACAAAATTGTGGTCTCTTGTGTGCAAATGCTAAATGGGTATTAGAAGATAGAGCATGTGCTGAGCTCAATTATTATATTTGTAAACATGAAGGTCGGAATGAGGTTTGTGCTGCAGCGGCTCGTGGCTAATTTAGAGATATTTTATAATAAATAACTTGTGTTTTAATTAAAAGGGTAAGTATTATGTGACTTATCAAGCACGTGTGTCATCAATTTATTTTACGGAACTAGTACAAATAAAAGGAAATGTATGTCACTCTGAATATGTTTGAGAAAATTCCTCATAAAAGTTTTGCACATTTTCATGTAAATATATTGCATAACAATTAGTATTATTATAAGTATAACAGAAGAAAAAATGAACATTAAGATAAAGCGACAGATTAATTATAACTATAATATGCTTCCTTTTTGTGATTTGATGTTTAAAAGTACAAATGAATATTTTTAATTATTAACGGAATTTGTAAACATGCAATTCAGTACTTTTATGGCTGAGAAAATGTCTGTTATAATGCGCATTACATTTTTGGTTGTAAAGTTGTAAACCTCATTTTGGTTTCTTCTTATAATATGTTAATTGTCATAAACTATTTATTATTCATAATGAGACAGGACAACTCCTTTTTTAAAAAGAGTGTACCTTTTTTTCTAATCAAAAGAAACAAAAGTGCATAACGCCAAGCCAGTTTATAATTACTGCAATAATAGAGTTTAAGAGTGCAATATTGCCAAAAAATAAAATAGCTTTTTAGTAATAATGACAAAGACAATTCATATAATATAATGAGATGATCATGGTCACAATAACATTTAATTTTATGCAAATGTCTCATAAATACAAGTTTGTTAAAAGAGTGTTGTTGTAAATTGACATTGAGTTTTATTTTTTTACAGATTTGCTACAAAACATCATTTCATTTTGGTATTCAATGCCAAACTTATTGTTTATATATAATACTTGATTAAATTTACTTTGGGCGTGGGCAGATACATTATTATTATTACATTATGACTTTTCTGAGCCTCAAGAAAAACACCAAAAGTGATCTACAGGTTTTGATAAATTAAGTCAAAACATATAGCTGCATAAACCTTGACTTCTAAAAGTCTAAAATTATACATTATTGTGAGCTCTAAAGTCATTTTCCTAATTTGATAGGTGCATTAAATTGATGCAAATTGATAGGGTGAACATAGGCGACATTTAGTTAATCAGATCTCACAATAAATTACGCATTTTTGGAATTAACAAGGTTGACCTTTGCTCTTGTAGCAGTTGTATTCATGATATGCTAATCAATGTGAGATATGCTCAAAAATCTAATTTGGTGCAAAGGAAGTTAAAACGGCTTAATTTCCGTGATGGAAATTTTCCGTCAAGTGTTTATTTAAAAATAGGCCTAAAAGACAATCTTTAAACATTTTACATATTTTACGGTGATTTATTATGTTCTTCTGAAGCATGCTAATATCATGCAGTGGTTTTGAAACTATGACTTGACGAAAAATGAAGTGAAATTATTGCACATTAGAATTTAACTTTTAATAATTTGTAATAAAATTCTGGACTTGAGGTAGCATAGAGAAGAAAAAACAGCTGCAGTGAAGAAATGATCTGCTTACTTCACTATGCTCACTGTTCTGTTGTGTTGTTAATTTTAGCCAACTAAAGATGTGTAAAATTGTCTTACATTACAAATCTGGACGCAAGATTATTTGTGCAAATATATTCTAAATTTTAGATTGTGTACATAGACTGATTTTAGTTGAACGATTTTAGTTTGTGATAATATTTAATTAATTTTAATTAATTTTTTTAAAGCGCCGAGTAGTTCTTATATTGTATTAATATTTATTTTTCTTGTATTAATTTTTAGTTATATTTTTTTCTGGTATTACTTACAAAAGTACTCTACTCAGAAAGTCGTTAAATTTAAAGAACTGAACCTTATGTTAAAAATTAAAAATCTCCACTTAATTGAAGTTATTTTGGAAATCAACACAAGTATAAACATAAATTCTTATCTACATAAAACCACTCATTTCAGTTCTCACTCACACAATCTGTTTGTTTATCCTCGTGATTTCTTAGTAAATCTTTATTTATAATTTCAACAATAACAAATGTGAGAGCAGCAAGTGTTACAGTTATTACAACTAATAAAGTATGAATATGTAGTCCAAAGTATGATCCAAGAAAGAAAAGTATTGATGCTGATAATGATTGAATAAATCTAAATATAGCAAATGCTGGAGCTGAACTTGATGATGATTTGTATAAACAACTCATTAAAGCTGTTAATTGAGTTTGCATACACACTTCTACCAAATCCTAGGAAAAATGAAACGATAATAATGATGAAAGGAAGTGGTTGTTCAAAATAAGAAACGTCCCATGTTTCAGAATTATTTGAAGTGTCAGGAAGATCCAGAAAAAGAAGAGCATAGCACATAATGTGTATAGTCATTCCAAAAATAAATACTGGACTTCTTCCTATAGAAATATGTAATGATTTATTTATTATAATTATAGTAATATAAAATTCACCTTTTCTTGTAACTCTTGAGCCAAGAAGAGCTAAAATAACTCCTGATGACAATGCTCCAACTCCGGCAAATATGCCAACAGAAGCTACCAAACTTTTTGCTGATGGGCCAAAGCTAAGTGTAAAACCAATAGCAGATGCACAAAGTCTTGTGTAAAATGATAAATGTCCAGTATGAATAAAAGAAAATAGAAGTAACAAAATATTTGGAGTAAGAAATAATTTCATAGCATCTTTAAATGAATCTAATGCTATAATAAGTGATGAGCTAGTATTCTTAGTTTCTTCTTCTTCTACTGGCAGCATTTTTTGGTTTGGTAAACTGCACAATGTGAGAATACCAATTAGTCCACATAAGAGTAGAATAGCAATGACAACTATTCTAGTTTGTTCATCAATATATATTTTCCCATTGAAGAAAAAATAAATTAATACACTTCCTATTAACATACTTCCTTCACTTAGAGCAGAGAAAATTCCTGAATTTCTGGAAGCAGTTTCTGGTGTAGAGATTTGAGTAAAATATGTTCCTTGAGCTGTCCACATTATTCCTGATGCAAATCCACTTAGAATGGAGAAACAATATACAATCCATGTAAGAGGATAGAAATATACAGCAATGTATGATATATATAAAACTGCTCCAAGTATCATACTAGATTTTGAATTTAAATATTGCTACAATTGACGGGCCTAAACATGTTGACAAGGCATAAACTCCATAAAATATACATAGAGAAATGTAACCATCTGCATCAAAAGACGATGATTTTGCATTTTCTAGTAGGATTTTCTAAATAAAAAGTACCGGATTTTAATTATTTTTTTCAATTGAGTGTGTAATATGTAAAACTTACTCCAATCATAAAATTCGTCCTTACGGCACCAAATATACACATGAATGCAAAACTGAGTTTGAGAATTGGTTCATTATTTTTAATTGATTGACAAAATGTAGTAGCCAAATTTGTCTTCATTTTGAGAGGAGTGAGAAAATAATTGTCGCAATCTTTCATCTGCATGTCTATGTACCTCTAAATAAGATGTATGTTATACAGAGTATTATTAGCTCTAAGAAAAAAATATATCAACACTAAGTAATGACTTTTATGAACTAATAATGTAATAGTAATGTAAAACAACTATAGAATATAAAGAGCATATACATATATTGAGACGGTATATGAAAAGAATTTTCTAAATTGAGACTGTGAATACCAATGAGCAGATAATACCTACACATTGAGCTTCAATGATTGAAGTATGAAATATCAACTCTGAAAAAATTTGAGGTTCCAATATTCTTTGAAAAAATATTACATGTCATACATCAGATATAAAGCTTTAAATATTTATTAGTTTTTAGGTATATTTAATAATTTATAATGCATGTGCATGAAATTGTTGGAATTAATAAAAAATTCAATTTTAAGATATTATGCCACTTGACATTTCACAGTTACATTTTGAGTTTGAATATGTACATACTTACAACAGTTGTGAATACAATGACAGTATTATTAACGTTCAATATAATTTCTTTGCAACTCTGACTTTGTACTCCAATGAAACAAATTTTTGAGACCTTGACTCGTATGACAGTTGTTTGTGAACTGAATACTAAACCTTTATTTACAAGAAATTATTTAAAGAAATACTAATGAGTATTATATTTCCCAGTTCAGAATTTCTTGATACGGAATCTGTTGACTTCCAATAATGAGCATGAGGACAATCTGTAAAGGAATACAGAAATATCTTATAGTCATATTTTTAAGAAGACAGTGCAAAAATTGCTTTTCAGTTTAGTTTTGCATAAAAAATATATAATTTATTACCAATCTGATCAAAACTGACTCTACGTCTTCCATTTTCTTTTGTCTTCTTCTTCTTCTCCTGTGTCTGACACAATGAAAATTATTATTTAGAAACTAGACTCAACAGCAAAATTGGTTCCTTTTCTTCTGACAAGGTATCACACTTTCAATATAGAGATCAAATTTTTTTCCAGACTCTTTCCTCTATCAACACTCTCTGTTCTATCAAATGAGATTTTTTTCGATTAACTTTTATATTACATGTGCTGAATCCTGAACAGATTTTTTTACTCCACTACATTTACTTGTCACACTTGATTTCCGATATAGAAGAAGAAGATACTACAGAATAAATTTTTTCACTCTCTTTTCCTGAACTGATTACAGACACAAAAATTACAAGACCGGTGATGATGCTTGCCAGTATTCTTGTACGTATGATTTGCTTAGGACCAAAGTCACTTTATGATAATTATGAGCTTGAACAGTGACTAAATGACCATGTAACAGTTTCAGTCTTGTACTTGCTCTCTATAACACAAGTTTTTGGCATACAGCTAGCTAATAACACATTGAAAATTCATGTTGACCTTCAGAGGTAGCAAACGGTATAACAACAAATAAAATAGTTATGTAGCATTGCCATTGTAGCAAGCTATAAGAATTTAGGGGAAAGGAAGGTAATTTACTTGAGAGATAGAGATGCATTGTAATTTGCATGAGTCTATACAAAAATTTGTGTTCATATAT
>VCNE01001053.1:0-27325 GCA_009869805.1 Oncopodura yosiiana
TTGGTTTTTTCTTACAACATATTAATGAGTGAGATTTGTTTGTTACACATTATATTTGGATTTTGTTAAATACTGTTATCATTTTCTTACGTCTTTATAACAATTTACAAAAATTTACTCCATTTTATGAACCATTCTCATATGTCTATTAAGATGACTTTTTTTAGAGAGACTTCGATTACATACATTACAAGTAAAATGACCCATATGAAATCGTTTATGTTGTTGAAAAGTACTTAGACATTTATATCTTTTATTGCACAAAGGGCAAACATAAGGTAATTCTGAATTAGAATCAACGCTGCTACTATTAATACTATTTAAATTAAAAGTCCCAGTGGGCATATTAGGAAGAATAAAATTTGGATCTAATCTCATTCCTTCTTCTTCATTTCTCTCAGCTCCAATTTCTATATTAAATAGTTTTAAAGAATACAGAGAAAATTACATATAATCAATTTTTTGTTGACTTTTTAATATAAATTACAACTAACTATACTAAATAGAAAATTACATTATAAAAAGACAGTTCCAGACACTATTATATGCATAATAAATAATTTTCTCCTAACTATATATAATAAATATCTGTATGAGTATTCTATATTTTCTATTTACATAAGACCAAAACACTACAATAATATATTATTTTTCCGAGCTTCAGTAACTGAATCAATGACGTGTCTAAGATCAGCAGATGTTTGAGGCATTTGAAGTCCAAGCTTTATTAAAATTGGTGCATGCTTAGCAATTATATGTCTTCTTAAATCTCTTTCACGAGACAGTGATGAACCACACCAACATGTACTTCGACCACCTTGATGTAATTGGACATGAGAATCTAAACTAGATCGACATTTGTACCGCTTCTCACAATATGGACAAGCAAAATTCAATAGTGAGTCAATATCTGTCTCAGTTTTAGTCACAGCATTATTGATACCACCACTAGTCACAGCACTATTGATACCACCACTAGTCACAGATACAATAGTTGGAATTTCTCCTCCTCCTCCTCCAGTTCTCTTTTTGGCAACACGATTTTTCTTCTGCTTCTTTGGTAGTTTAAACTCAGATTTGGTATCAGAATAATAATCAGTAGATAAAACATATTCAGAACATGGAAGAACACTGATGATTTGTAAATCTGATGCATTGTTGTAATTCTGCTGTATTGCTTCACATGTTTCCACCACTCCAATTGAATCTGAAAAATAGTTTTTGAAGTTGATGAGTTGTTGAATTGAAGAACTAACTCAAGTTAATTAAATGTAATGTAGTATTTACAAAAAAAGAATATAATATAATAATTAAATGCTTCCTACTTCTTCTGAGTGATGCATACGAATATGAGCATTTCTATTACCAATATTACTAAAAGAACGAGAGCAAAATTGACACACAGTTCTACCTAAATGCATTTGTTTATGTGCCAATAAAGTTTGTTGATGTTGAAAACATCTCATGCACTCATTACAACGATAAATCATAGAGCCATCACTACTACTAATTACATAATCTGCAGTTGTATTGGTGTGTGCCTGACTATCATTGCTATTATTATTACTATTATTATTACTTCCACTAGTACTACTACTATTAGTCTTAATTTTTTGTTGCTGTTGTTGAGGTAGAATTGGTGAGACTTTTGACACTGTTGCTCCACCAGAAAATCTATGAAAAGATGTTTGTCTTTCTGGAAGTGAGACTGAGTGTGTTCTTCTAATTTGGCAATAACTTTGTTTTCATTTCTTCTTTTTTGGTCGATGAAAAAATATTGCTGGTAATTGCAACTGGTGTAATTATAAGTGGTAGCATTTCTGATGATGATGAGTCAGATGAATCTTGTCCTCCTAACCAACAATATATAATATTCAACTCGGATTGTCAGCCAGAAACTTTTAGTGACACACTACTATAAACTATTATTAGAGAGAAGAAACTAGTTTGCATGCAAAAAGCTAGTAGTAGAATTTTAATACTTTACTCACAATACAAACAGCTAAAAAAATAAATATAAACAATGTTCCGAGACTCTTACTAAATAACTATAATAATTCTAATTCAGGAATATGATCTTGAAAGGCGATTTTATTATGCATATACACACATAAAATGACATAGTATTTACAGACAGTATAGAAACATGAAATTGATGACAATTTGTTCAACTCTCAACAACAAAAAATAAAATATATGTACAGTCTTCTAAAATTCCATGACTAAGTAGATTTCCTTTGAATCACTGGTAATGTTAAGAATTGGTAACTTGAAGAGATCTATAAGATATAAAATGGACTACTACAACAGTCTTATAGAATGTATATTTACAATTATTACAAAATGACTATCAGTATATAAGAGTTTAAAAGTCATGAAATATATTTTTTTATGAGTCTTGATGTTCTTCCTCTCCAGTGGCATTGTAAAGCTCATCACTTTCAATGAGCTCAGTATCAAGATACTGAAGAATATTTCGATTTTTTCTTGAGTAGCCACCACCTAGTATTGAAGATGAAGTATTATAATGACGTCGTGGTGGATGAGGAACTCCATTATGAACATATTGAATATGTGATCTATATGATATATATATACATATACAAGAAAAATAAGGATGAGCTTCTCTCTCAAAGAAAATTTCCTAATTTTGTTAAAAGTCACCTTAGATTTCCTATAGTACTCAGAATTTTCCCACAGCCTTGAACAGTGCATTTTGTTTCTCCGGTATGCCGTCTCAAATGTGCTGTTAGATTTGTTCGTAAAGTAAAAACTTTGCCACATATTGAACACTTATGCTCATTTGATGTTGCTGAATTATTATTATTAGCATTGTTATTATTAGAAGAAGGAGTCAGTGACAAATTCTTATTGTTGGTAGTAGTAATAGAAGTTGTACTACTTGCTGATGACATGATTGTCCTCTCACCACCATTATTACTATCTTCTTCATCATCTTCTGATATATACATTTGTTGTGTACATCCAACTTGTTCAATTATAACCTGATTTGAATTACTTGATGATACTATTATTGGAGCCTTATGAAGTAGTGGCTTCTGTGCAATAATTTTTTGTCGTTGTTGTTGTTGTACTACTAATGGCATAGAGTTAGTACCATGTTTAGATGATGATTGTTGCTGATGAGAATCAGTATTTGAAGTTGTTGTAGTGGTGATGGGCTCAAAGATATTTGGTGGCAATTGAAATTGTGTAGGATCCAACGGTTGTAGCATTTCAGATGAGTCCTCATCATCACCTAATTAAATTAGTTACAGACTCTTGTATAACTTTCTGTACTTTTTTCCTATTTTATGCCAACTTAGCTATCAAATTCATGCATGCGAAAATGTAATGTGTGATCAGCTCTAATAAATTCCTATTTTAACTATAATCCTTCTAACCTATAAATTATTTTTATGAGGTAATGATAATAATAATAAAAAAGCAATCTAGTCAGGCACACCACTCTGCTTAATAATTTCTATAATGTATAATATATATGACAAAAATGAGAGAATCGGATTGGATCATTTTTTAATTTTCGGGTTCGTTTAATATATAGAATATATACTTTTATTTCTAAAAAAAGTATCTCAAGTTTTGTAACATACAACAACTTATATGTTAAACTTTATATACTTTACATATGATATTTTCAGACTTAATAGATGTACAAATATGCTCAGTAGTAAGTGACATGAATTATACTATTCTTAATTTTAATAATCAAACAACCTTTGCAAATTGGCTACATCTCCAATATTCAGTTCCAGAAGTTGATTGCTTTTTTCCACGAGTTTTATAGTATTGGAATGATTTTGAAAATATAATTTTGGAAAATGGAAAACCTCTCGTAGTGCTGCTACCCATTCTAGTTAATTTTAGCATTTACAAATTGATATAAAATATATATCCTAATAACAAAAATACTATAATTCAACAACTATTATGAGGATTAGTTTCATAGTAAATTCCATCTCTATGAATAATTCGACCTTTACATGATCTATTACTACACATCCAATATTCTGAATTATTTCTAACTGCATGACGAGTGTAAGTCTTTTCCTTATAGAATAATTTTGGAAATCCCCGAATTGTAACACCCAAAACTGGAACCATTGGATCACGAACAACCTCATTGTCGCCTAATTATAAAAATTCTTTTTTTTACTTTTTAATAGCTATTGTGAACAGTTCCAGAACTAAATAGTTTTATTTAATTAAACTAAATAACTACAGAATTATAAAATACTTGTGTCATTTAAAATACATAAAGTTTCTAGACTAGAAATTCTAGTCAATAATTCTACTTCTTATTTAATTTTTGGAAATACAATACAATTACACAACCTGAGATTGAACAAAAAATAATAATAATTTATCTAATATTATGTTATCGTCTTTTAACATTTCTATGAGGGTCACATGTATGTGGTATAGTAATATGATACCCATTCTGACTTTGTCTAACATATCCTTTGCATGCTGGACGTTTGTCACATCTCCAATAAACAGTGTCTCTGTGTTTCATAGAAGTTCGTGTATACATCGTATAGCCTCTTAAACCAATATACAACTTGACACGTTTCATTGCAGTATAACCAAAAGAAATAAGATTGCTACTTGCTGGTATGACTTGGCCTACAATATTTCCAGGGTCCTCATCATCATCATCAAAGCCTAAAAGAATTATACAATAATATATGTATGAGACACATTTTTCGTAAATCTTTAGTTTTATAGTTTTTTTATATGAAATGAAATTATTAGAGAGTAATAAAAATATTAGGTAGTAGCTAAAACTAACTCTTGAAAAAAATCTACAAGTCACAAGTATGTTGTCTTGTTAAAATACAAATATCATCTTTAACTGTAAGTCTAGCTTTACATATGGATCTATTAATACAAGTCCAATATTCTGATCTTCCTTGTTTTGTATTCAATCCATAATGTTTTCCATCAAGTGTCAATCTTCTGAATCCTTTTTTTGTTAATGAAAAATGTGGACCGTCATTATTACCTATGTAGTTTTAGAAGAAAATAATTTCGTCTAAGAAATGTGAAAAATTAAAAAAAAATGCTCTCAACTTTCTATATACTCTTTCATTATTTTGATACATATATTTATCAAACGAAGTCAATTTATTCTTTATTATCAAAACAATGATGTCTCTTATACACTTGTCAACATGACTTGGAGTTAAACTATATATAACTAGTCTAGTTACTCTTCCTTTACATTTAATTGACAAATAAGGAACTTTAAGTCAATCCTTCACAATTGACAATTGTCTACATGACCTTCTGTTAAAATACAAATATCACTAATAGTATCGTATGTAAGTCTTGCTCTACATCTTAAATTAGCTACTTTTTTGTTTACACATATCCAATATTGTCGTGACCCATCTACTGAGCTTGAACTTAATCTGTAATGTTTTCCACCAAAAAATAATCGTCGAAATCCTTTTTCTGACATATAAAATTGTGCATCTTCGAAATTTTCTTGACGTCTGCGACCGTTCCCTATTTAATAAAATGCAAAACATTTTTTAATGTCCTTCCTATCTTCCTATCATATAACAAGAGAAATAATCCTTTTTCTGACATATAAAATTGTGCATCTTCGAAATTTTCTTGACGTCTGCGACCGTTCCCTATTTAATAAAATGCAAAACATTTTTTAATGTCCTTCCTATCTTCCTATCATACAACAAGAGAAATTGAGAAAAGAATAAATACTACGACAATATGAAAAAGTATCAGATGCATGCTAATCGCCAATTCACTTATGATAAATCTATCGAGATGTCCTAACTAAGTATAAAATGACAATTTTCTGTATGATCTTCCATTAAAATACAAGTTCTATTAATCGTATCAAATGTAATTCGTGATTTACACTTTATATTAGTTATTAGTTTGAATGTCCTAACTAAGTATAAAATGACAATTTTCTGTATGATCTTCCATTAAAATACAAGTTCTATTAATCGTATCAAATGTAATTCGTGATTTACACTTTACATTAGTTATTAGTTTGTTTACACAAACCCAATACTCTCGTGACCCTTGTGCTGAACTTAATTTGTAATGCTTTCCATTAACATTTAGTCGACGAAATCCTTTTTCCGACATATAAAATTGTATACCATCGTCATTTTCTTGTAGCCTGTGGCTGTTTCCTATTATTTGATAAAAGTGAAACATTTTTTTAATGTTTTTCCTATTTTTAGATGTTTTCTTCTACCCTACCATGCAATAAGAAAATAAGAAAAGGATACTTTACTACTAGGAATTGGCCAAATAACATAATATATAGCAGATTTATTTTAACGTCAAGTGCATAAAGATGACATAAAATGATCAAAATATGTATAGAACAACTATGTTAAACTCTTAATATGTGTTATACAATCATTGTGAAATGTGAAACTTATCACCAAGTCCTTGTACACAATAATTAATATATGGCCGAAATTAAGTCAGTTAGCATTAGCACAATTAAGAAACTTAAAATGGAATGGATGGATATTTCATAACATTTACATAATTTAAAAAAAAATCTTTTAGTAATATTGAGTAGCAGCAGGATGATTATGAGGCTTTGAAATTCTATAGGACCCTGTAGCTCTTTTGACAACAACCCAACCTCGACAACCTTTAATACTGCACTTCCAGTACTCTAAAAAGGAACAAGATTGTTAGAAAAAACAGTGTGCCGTTCGTTTGTTTTTTTTTTTGGTTTAAATGAGCTCTCTTCTATTACCTGACTGTCCACTCGCTCTATTAAATCTGTAGCAATTTCCTGCATACACCAAGCTCTTAAAGCCTTTAGCATTGACGCTGAAGTAAGGAATATTCATAGATAAATTGTCGTCATCACCTTTATAATAAAAATAATAAAATGATACATGCATATCAATTCTACCAAATATGTATATGTATAAAAAACGTCTTTCATAAAATAAAAAAAAATGTTAAGAGGGTAAGAAATTTAATTTCCAAACACGAAATGTATTATATAGATGAAAACCGACCACCATACCATAAAAATTATTTTCCTGATGGCTTTTTGTTTTTGAACCTTCTAACCTAACACAAAACCATAACCAACTCGGGAGGAACTCAGAAGAAAGCTTTTGGACTAATTAGCCAACGTTGAAGAAAAATCCACATTTTAGTGAGCAAACGCTTGTTCTTTTTTTAATGTCTTATAAGATAAAACCCAAAATATCAATTTATAGATCCAATCCGATTCCTATTTATATTATTCACACAACTACATAGTCTCTGGAACTGAACTTATAGAAAAAAGTAGTGGAAAATAAACAGTAAAAAAATACTAAAGTAGTATAAAGAAAAGGGAACCAAAAAAGGCACCATAAATAGACGGTGACAGATTTACAGATGAAAATGTTTTGCTTACCATGAGATGAGTCATTGGCTGCTCCACTAAATGATCCCGTCATGTTATACGATCCTTCAGTTACAAACAAGAACAATACAATAAATGAAACACCTCAAATAAAAAGAATACTTCTAATAATAACATAATTGATTGCCAAATAAATGCACAATTGTCAACAAATGGTTAAACTTTTATATTTTTTTTACACATTTAAAATATTTTTTATTCATATCTCAACTGTACAAAAAGGGACAATGCAAAGTACATATATCAATAATTTTGGTGTTTTCTCAGATCCAACAGTTGTAATTAATTTCAAGTTGACTAATACAAACTGGTCATGTATAAAATACGAGATCTATATTATTTTCCTTTATTAGAATCTACTAAAATAATATTTTTATGATATAGAGCACTATAATATATATTCTACAATAGATGACTGCTGAATATTCTCTTCATTGTCAGCAGTCATTATTAAGCCTACATGTTCTCTTTTTAAATGCTTGAGTAGATTTCCAGTAGAATTGCATGCTTTCTCGTGCTTGTATGACCTAATTAAATTCAAAACAGAATTTTGACAAATCCATTCATGATATATATAAACTATAAAAGAGTAAAAAATATGAGTTTAAATAATTAATTACTTTGCACAATAATTACAGACTGCTCTATTCTCATTGTTAATTCGAATGATTTTAAAGTGCCTCCAAGCCTCACTTCTTTTTTCTCTTTCTCTTGGTAAGTCTTTCAGATTTTCTTCACTATTTGTTTGTGTCATTTGAAATCCTGAAAGATATATATATTCCATTTATTTAAATGTTAATGATCTATTAAAAGTAAATCCTGTTCTGGATAACTACTACTATTATTACTATCAGCAGACATGGTTGAAATAATATTATGAACTTGTTGATGTCCAAATTTCTTTCTTTTAGAACATTTCTCACACTGACTTAAATATGTCTCAATCATAATTCGAGTAATATTAACATAACCCCTAGCACTAAGATCTTCCATTAATCTATCTCTTCCCATATGACCACCTACTAAATGAATTACATTAAGAATTTCAAATGTTTCTTCAATAGTGACAAAAATCCATGGATTTTGAGAACATGACTTGAGTTTTCTTCTTCCTCCAATTGTATCTGCTTCATTTTCATGACGAACAAGTACTATTCTTTCGATAGTAGTAATTTGTTGATCATTAGATTCATAAGGCATTTGTATAACATCATATTTATCAACTAATGCCTTTTCTGATTTGGTAACTTCTGTTCCTAATTCTAAACGAGTTTTAATATTTTTAATTTTTGATATAAATTCTGAATATGTTTCTTTGGTATATAAATCACGACATCTCTTTCCAGAATCTTTAATTCTATCATAAAATGAACTCATAAATAATTTTGAATCATCAATAGCAGAAGAACTCTTGTTGCCATCCAGTATAATTGGCCGAAGATTTGACAATGGCTGACTGTGACTAGCAGAAGTATTTCCATCTAAACAGATGATGATGATGATCAGTCATAAAAAAAGTGAAAAAGAAAAAAACTAACAGTCACTCGTGTCCGTTTTCTTATTATTTAATGATAATAATAATAATAGAGTTCGCGCATATTATATGATGAAGGAAAAATATGCAATGCTCAAATATGCCCTGTGTTATCTATATATTAATATATTGTAAACTAATATTTAAAAAAACTCACCTAAAGCACCACTTTCATCTTCTCCTAGCATGTCTTGAATAGAATTGTCATTATCTTCAGACATTCCAGTCTTGTACTCATCATCTTGACCTTCATCTTCATTATAATTTTCATATTTGACTATTGGAAATGCACCACCAGAATTGGAATCATGATGTGCTAAATCTATATTTTCAGGAATAAGGCCTCCTGCCATTGAGCTGCTACTAGGGCCAGGCATTGACATACTACTAGTTCCAGGTCTACTACTCATCATACCGAGATCATTTGTACTGTGTCCTCCTCCCATTGGAATTGAACTTGCTCCAGTCATGGTGCAAATATTAGAATTAGAAGATGATGAAGTTGTAGACGGAGCTTCTACTATTGAAGTATGAAGAAGATTACCAATGCCACTACTACTATTACTATTGCTACTACTCAATGGCCCAATGGTTATTCTTTTTCTTTTTACAGCTGGTGATGAAGGTCTATAATAAAAATTTTAATTAACAATTGCTAGTACTATTGTTATTCTATTGAGTTATTACCTTTGATTTTGAACTATATCAGTGGTATCAGTCATTGAATCTAAGCCTGAGCTTTGAGATTGAATAGCAGTTGAAGTTGGTATAAAGGTACGCTTCTAGTAGAAAATCAATTAATCAATATTCAAGTAAGATGAACGTCTATAAAATAATAATTTTGTTTGCCAAACTTACTTTCGTAGCAGGAGGAATTGCTGGTGGTAATGCGGACTCATCCTTTCCTTTTTCATTTACATCAGCTAATCCTTTAATTTGAAGAAGCTCTGCTGTTTGAAGAAAAGTTTGTAATCTATCTTGAGAGACATTGACTTGACCATGATATACAAATGATACAAGAGATTTAAGGTCAAGAAAGCTAACTCCTTTGATTATTATAATAGGATGTTTACAAGGATTCTCCTAATAAATAATATAAAAGATAGTTATTAACCAAAAATGCCAAATATGAATATTTATTTATTAATTATTTTCTTACTCGAAATGCATCTCGAAAATAACCAGAACAAGCTGATAAAAGTACTTTATGTGCTCTAATTCTTTGGCCTTCACAGCTAAGAGTGACATCAGTGAGTTCATCAGTTGCTCGAAGATCATCAAATGCTGTAACAAGATGACCTGAATAATTATTCCAACGTAGAGAATATTGCTGGTGACCAGGACCAGCCATGATTTTGATTTTTTTATACAATAACGAGTCTTTCTTCAATTAAGTTGGCTTATCTGTAAGATTACAAAACAATGAAAAAAAGTTTAAAAAATGCATTATAAAAACAAAAAAGGTGATGTGATAATGACAAATAAAAAATAAAGTCATAAAAAACTACATTAATTAGTTCAATGTTTGTAAACAAATATTTCTTACCTAAATAAGTAAATAAATATGAAACAGAACCGGCATTCACTTTTCACTTTTTGTTGACAAACACTATCAGCTGATTATACGTATTTAGTATGTCAACATTGTTTACAAAATTGCAAATTGTTCCACAAAATTTTCTCCAAGACCAACCGACGCTTCGACTATTCGACTTGAGCTCAGAAATGAAAATGGCGACTCTCGAGAAGAAAGGCGACAAAATCAGTCTCTACGTTGTTCATCTGTTGTTGTCAATTTGCGCTGCAGCGCTTCAACAAAATTTTCGCTTCTGAGCGTTTCTCTTACAAAAATCTGTCACAAGATGCCCCCTATTTGAAAATTGGTGCAAGTCTGGCAACTACTTTTATGGCGTATCAAAATTGGATTATAGTACGCAATTTATAATCGACAATCAATATATACATGGAAGCAAATCCATGCTTCATGATTTTTTAGTGAATTTTATAAACAAAATCAATCAAGTCGAAGAAATAGTCTGATTTGATTTTATAAATCTCACATGACCCCTTGTTGAATACAAAACAAAATTTTGAGTTGAGGGAATTGTAATTTGATCTGTATTATTGTCGACTTTCATAATATTTTCTTGTCGAAAGTTTTTTTTAAACTAATTAAATTGTTCAAAATGGGTTTACAAGACGAGATGACTATTGCTGTGATTTGTTCCAGTAATATGAATCGAAGTATGGAAGCACATGCATTTTTAGCTAAAAAAGGATTTAAAGTTAAATCTTTTGGAACTGGAGACAAAGTCAAATTACCTGGTTCTGCAGCTGACAAACCAAATATTTATGAATTTGGAACAACATATGATTCCATTTACCATGATTTATTAAATAAAGACAAGTCCTTGTAAGTAAGAATTACAAATTAAGGTGTAATAAAGATTCGAGATTGTCATTTGAGTTGAATTTTAAATTTGTCTTCTCACAGATACACACAAAATGGATTGCTTCATATGTTGGACAGAAATAGACGAATTAAGCAAAAGCCAGAAAGATTTCAATTAAATAAAGAGAGATTTGACTTGATTATTACATGTGAAGAAAGGGTTTATGATCAGACAGTAGAATGTAGGTTACTAAATTATTATATAATCTTATTAGAATTGATCCTAACATGTTATGTTCTTTACTTATTCTTTTTTGCAGTCTTGGATAAAATTCCAGAAGACAACATTCCTGTACATGTAATAAATATTGATATTCAAGATAATCATGAAGAAGCAACAATTGGAGCCTTTCTTATTTGTGAATTAGTAAACATGGTAAGTGTATTGGATTATTATTATGGTGCTCAATATTTATAATTCTATTTGTATTATAGCTTTCAACTGCTGATGATTTGGATAATGAAATCGACGAACTGCTACTAGATTTTGAATCAAAAGCAAATCGCAATATTCTTCATTGTATTTTATTTTATTAATAATATAATTAATATATCTTTCATAAGTATATATTAGCGATACTTAAAATGTTTATATTGTATATCAAACAAACAAAAAAATATGAATAACATAAGAAAAATGATTATTCTATTCAATATCCAAATGCCTATAAACTCGTCGCAATTTTTCACGTTTATTCTTATTATTGTGTTTCTTCCAAGGTTTTTCAATAGAACCAGATGATGCTGATGAACTAGAAGATGAGCCAGCAATTAATCCAGATCCCACGGCGTGTTTTCCTTTAAAATGCACAGTTGGTAAATTAGGTGCAAAAAATTGAGAATCAAGTTTTTTCTCCACATTTGGTTTACGCAATGTAGGAGGTCTTTTTGGTTTCTCCTCTTCATCATCATCATCGCCTTGTTTCATTTGTTGTTGTTGATATTGTGTTTCATATGGTTCAAATTGATTTCTACTAACATTAGGTGGAGCATGACAATAGCGAAGTTTTCCATTAACATAATCCTTCAACATTATTCTTGCAGCTCGAGATGCTATTATAAAGAAATTAATTAAAGTTTGTTAGTAAAGGTTTACTTACGGATGAAAATATCTGTATTCTTACCATCAGGTAGGCCACGCACTGTCATAAATCCTCGAATTACTATACAAAGAAAAACAACTCATTAATCTATTCAACACTTTAACATGATAAATATAGTACTTACATCCATATGAATTTAATAAATCAATATGATTAAAAATTAGGAGGAAGTGTAATTCCATAAGTTTTTTCTAATACTTTTGCTGAAATTCTTTTTGCAAGTAAATCAGTAGCTGGAGCATAATCTGTTAGATTGTCAATAGGTAGAATTCCACCTAAAATCATTTCTCCTTTGGAACCACCAAAAGTAGGCATAACCAATCCAGGACAATCGCAAAGTAATATATCATCTTCCAAATATAGTGTCTAAAGACAGAAAATATTCATAAAAATAAAATATACTCAAATAAAATATTTGATTCAAAGAACTCACTTGAAAATGTTTAGTTTTTCCAGGTGTGGCGGAAACTGACGTTTTCTTTGCAGCCATTAATGAATTGATTGTTGAACTTTTACCGACATTAGGATAACCTACTAATCCTACAGTAATTAAATCTGGGTTCTCTTTTGATTTGAAACTTTTCAAAAAATCAATTAATTCAGAACGGCTAAGAATAGGAGGAATGTCTGAGGAGCTAGGCTGAGAAATACTATTAGATAATTTTTGTTGTTGAATTTCTTCTTTTTCTTTTTCAACATTATCAGCATCATCGCTACTTCCTTCATCTTCACTTTCTGCATCACTGGAAACATTCTCTCCATCTTCTTCTTCTTCTTTATCTTGTTTACTAGAAGCTTGCTTAGCAGAATAAAATGCACAAGGTAAATTGACAGATTGGAAAAAATTCTTCCATAATTTTCTTTGATTATCAGACAAATAATCTGCTTTGTTAACCAACATGATATTTCTTTTTCCCATTTCTTTGACATAATTTTCTAAATCTTCACATCTATACAATAAAGGATGTCTACCATCAACAATTTGTACAATGACATCAGAACGTTCAACAACTCTCCATAATTGTCTCCAAACTTCTACATTTCTTTCAAATGGTGTGATACCTTCTTTATCTTGAAGTTTAGCCATTGATCGTCTCCAATTTAAAAATGTTTCTCTTTCAGCTTCATCTAATTCTTCTGCTGTCATTTCTGGTGTCCAATGTGGTCTTCTTGGTACAACAATTAATTTCTTTTCAGCTTCTGATATAAAATTTGCATTATCTGATGGCTCATGTGCTGATAATGAAACAAATTTTGCTTGTAGTTTTTCAGCAGTAAATTCCTTTTGTGCAAGTGTAGCTGTTGCAATAAATTCATCATAGGAAGACTCTTCAGTTACTGATTTCAAAGCAGTAGTTGCATCTTCTGTTGTATGTCTGTCCTATAATGGAAATTAACAAATTCATAATTAGCTGGGCAAGATGTTTATGCATTATGTTTGCAAAAATTTAGTAATACTTACAGTGACTGTCTTTTTGTCCCAACCAGTTTTATTAATTTTCATCAGTGACTTGCCTAAACTTGCATGAGTTCTTTTACTTGTTCGTCCCATTTTTAATTACGTAGCTAATTAATGACTACAATCAACAAATTGGTAATTTTAATGATTTAACAAAAACGTGTTCAATTCCACATGTTTCAGTTTAGCGCAATTTTTATGGTGGCAATTGTGCAATATGAAAATTAGACAACAAACTCGATTCTCTTTGTTCACAAACCGTTGTTGAAATTTTTCATGATGATAGAGAAATAATTTTTCTTGATAATTTAGTTAATTAATGTAAGTTCTGCAACATTGAAAACCACTGTTTATTTTTTCTTTTTATACTTTGCTTATTTGTTCTGGTCTATGATAAGACAGAGATAGAGTTAGTTTTTAAATAACATTATTACATAATATTGTAGTTATAAGTGAGGAATTAATAAGTATTATTATTATTTAAAATGTAAGCTCAAAAAGCCATAAGAAGCAATGAATTTATTCACGATGAACCTGGACCTGACTAACTTATAGAATTTAATTAGTTTGAATTCTAATAGGAATAAATGAATAAGGAGGGTTTTCTTCCATTAGTTGGGCTACTTCCTGTGGCTGAACATCAACTGTATCAACTGCTGTACAAGGTCTACACATACATTCAACTATAAATTTAAAACAACAACAATTAGCATTTTCTAACCAAATAGTGTATACTTTTATTTAGTAAATTGTACCTGGTGCTTTTGTTAAAACTTTTTGAAATTTTGGTGCTCCTGGTGGTGCTTTTGGACAAGAGAGCGTAACAGTAGCTTCTCTTTCCCCACTAGAGTAAGAGAAATCAGAAAAAAATTATATAGCTTTATAATTTTCTTAATTTCTATACAAAAACTCTATATATGTTTTACTATTATTATTACCTCTCTTGACAGCACATGCAACTTCTTTCAGTTTGCCACATTTTGGAACCAGAAACTTGTACATAAGATGTACATCTTCCAACACAAGCAAAACTTGGAATAGTCATAGGATTACATCCGGGACTTTGAAGTGAATGAAGAACTGGAACAATGCGACAGTTTTCAGTTTTAACATTATCGACGAAGTGGCCAACTATTAGCCATGGAATAACCCAAACTAGACACTTGAAGGATTGAATAACCACCATCGCCACTCATCTCCTTCAAGCTTATTAATGGGCTATTGAATTTCTTTCTCTGTCCTTTTTATATATTTACCAAAAACTCAACTGGTGGTCTACAATCCAAAATCTCTTCTTACTTTTCTAATGTAATGCAATCATGCTCCCCATGAGTAGATTCAATTTAGAATAGAACATACATATATGTAGGAAATGCACTTATAACATAAATTGATATTTCATGTTACATTTTACTCTCTTCATTGTTAATTTTTATATATAAAAGTTATAGTGTTATTGACTCTTCATATAATAATAGATTTTTTTATATCACAATATTTTAGCAAGTACATTTGTAATTATTATTTGGTTTAGCGACTGCAGTCCATTCTCTTGGCTGTCGTCGTCTCTTTCGTAAAAGTTTACTAGACTGTTCAAACTCTTGACAAGTTTCTTTCACTCTCTCATCTATTCCAATAGCTAATTTGCCTAAGCGTCCAAAGTAAGTACGAGCTGCTTGTTGCTTTAGAAAGACTGTAAATAATAGTAATTAAAAAAAAGATTTTAAGAGAAGTAATAATAATATTGCAAGAATTATATGAGTTAACCTTTGTGAAAGAAACTTTCTTGATATGCATCCATTGGATTGTCCATTTTTAAATGAGCTACAGCTTCTTCTTCAGTAAGCAAAACACCTGTAAACCATTTTTTTATATAATGTACTTTATTAGGATTTCACTTGAGTTCTATAATTCATACTGTTCCATGGACTCCAAGATGCTTCCTTGTTCCATCGACATAAACGTAAAAGATATCGATTATCAATTCCACTCAATGCTGATTGTCCATGCCATATTTGTTCTACTAAAAATTGTACGTCAAATGCCTGGAAAGGATAAGAAATCATTTCTATAGTGTGTTATCACAATTGATTTCATTATGAAACTTACGTCAATTAGAAAACTAACAGAATTTGCTACTCCAGCTTGCAACTGTATAAAAATCATTTATAAGAATTTAAGTAATTAATTAAAAATTTTTTAGATTACCTCATCTTTACGTAACTCAGTTAACATATGACGATATAAATTGAGATCAACTCTCAAAATAGCTCTTCGATAAAGTCCCATACAACTATAAGTAAAAAAATGTGCAACAAATTTTCCAATGTATGTCTCTTCTCTTATGCACATTTCTTATAAAGTATATCAAATAACCTGTGACATCGAGTTGTTAATATACTGCCACGTAAAATAGTAAATTCATCACGATATTGCATTTTACGACAACCTTTACATTGAACCATATCTTTTCTTAATTTCTTTTTATCCCATGGAATTTTCTCTAAATATTTTGCTTCTGGATTAAATCGTGTATCTTGGCACAAATGAAAAAACCCGTTGGCAATTCTGTTCAGTACACAAAGTCTTTTATTATAGTGATGTTTAATTTTATAATATACTTTTGTCAAAATATTCTGACCTATGTCGAACTCCTTCCAACAATAATTTACTTGGCTTAGTACCACTTAGCATAGCAATTTCTCTTGAAAGTAAATTCATCAAATAAGTTGAGCTTTGTGCTCTATAATTTTTAATCTACAAAATTAGAAACCAATATTATTATCATTTTGTAAAAGACTTTAAATATTTTCTAAACAACTAATTACTTCCTCATGAACTTGATTTAAAATCTGGAGTCTCTCTTCATTACTTGTAACAGGAGCTTTAAGTTGTTTGTACAATTCAAGTAATTGTCTCACTCGTTGTCGCCCTTTTGTATCCATTGAAATAAAAACATCAACTTTTGAGCATAGCCATCTTTTTGGAAGTCCCATTCGCAAAAAGATTTTTTTAATATCTTGATCAGTATTTTGATTTCTAATTCTTGTTTTTGTTCTTTCCAATTGTAATAATAAATCTGCTTCCATTTCACCTAAAGTAGCTAGTGCTGCTTTTCTTTCTGGCCCCCAACGATTTGCTTCAATATAAGCTTCTTCATCTTTTCTCCAAGCATTTATAGCTCTATATAATAATTCAATATCAACTAATCTTGTTGGACATTGTTGACGTGCAAATTCCTCTTCCATTACTTTCATACGTTGATCAGTTCTTCCTTTTCGAATATTTTCTGCCCATTCTATACGTTTAATTAGTCCTTCAAGACGACGAGCTTTTTCTCTAATTGCTAACCAGCGTCTCCAGTATCGTTGAATAATTTGTGCCTAAATATAATTTAATTTTTTTAAACTCTTTATATTATTTAGTCTCAGGTTTATATAATAGTACATACTGCTTCTGTTCTTCTGGCATTCCATTCTTCAAATGTAGTGTATGGTTGAGGAACCAACTCTTTATCATTTACTGTTGACACATAGTAGCCCAACTTTTCCATTTGTTGACCTCTATCCACAGTGGTCTGTAAAGACGTATCTTGTGATTGAAACGCTTGACATTTTGCATTTTTCGGCATGTTGTGTTATGTACAAAAGAAATGTTAGCAATCAAGAGCTAATTTGAGAGAGAGAATGAGAATTTAGGCATTTGTTGAGACTCGTCTTGAGTTTATAGATTGCTCTACTTCTATTCTAGAATCCATGCGTTTGATCAATTTATTAGCATCTCTCACAGCAACATTGCACTATAGTGGAATAGTGGGGAAGAAGAAGAATTTCCATGAACAAATAAGGACCTTAATATCTGATGATAATTATTAGTATTTTTGTAATTTATTTATTTATTAAGATTGACGAATATTAAACATATAATAATTTTGAAATAAAGTTGACAGCTCACGATTAGAAAGATGACTATATTTCTTTTTAAGCCATGCTGGAAATTCACCATCTGAGTCTCCTTTCTTATTCTTCTTATTAGATTGTTCTTGACCTTTCCCACGACAGCCACGCTTTTTACTATTATTACAACGTTTTCCTCCTTGACCTTGACCTGGAGGTTTAAATTTATTATTATCATCTTCATTTTCACCTTGTTCATTTGATCCTGATTGAGGTGCTCCTTTTGGACGCTTATTATTTTTCTTAGACTGAGAAGAAGGTTTATTATTTTGTCCTCTTTCAGATGAGCCAGAGCCAGAAACTGATGATGGAGATTCTGTTGGCATTTCTTCAGATTCCGATGATCCTGGAGGACGTTTATTTTTGCTTTTTCCTTGTTGCTGCTCTCCTGATGATGACATTGACGTTGAACTTTCTGTTTTTTCTACTGATTCACTTCCAAATGAGTTTGACCCTTTTTTCTTCATTTTACCTTTATAGCCAATTTTTGTTCTTGATGTTTTATCATCATCCTCATCCTCAGGAAAGGTACTAGCTTCTCCAGGCTCTGGTTGTGAATCATCATCGGGAGGACTATCGATTTCAATATCAATGTCTGGAATTGGAGTTGTTCTTCTATTTGTCTTTTCTTCTTGTGGCATTTCACCAGAGTCTCCTGATCCTTTTGGCCATGGACGACGAGTTACTTTTCCTTTATAATTACCTTTGCTTTTACTACTGAAAGAAGAAGAAGAAGATGATGATGATTGTTGTTTTCCTCTTCCAGGCTTTCTACCTTCAGCTGCTTTGTTACGAGAAGATTTTTGATTGGTATTTTCAGCTTCAGAAGATTCTGAAGATGAGTCAGTTTCTGAGACTCGTGACTTCTTGGAAGAACTTTGAGCAGAACCTTTATTAGATTTTCTAGTATTTGGAGAAGATGAGCTTTCTGGTTCTTCATCATCTTCTGTTGAAGAGCTTTGTGATTTTTGAGTGATTTTAGATTTCTTGGAAGAACTTTGACCAGAACTTTTATTAGGTTTTCTATTATTTGAAGAAGAAGACTTTTCTGTGTCTTCATCATCTTCAGTTGAAGAGCTTTGAGATTTTTGAGTAATTTTAGATTTCTTGGAAGAAGATTGAGTAGAGCCGTTAGATTTTTTAGTACTTGAAGGCGATTTTTCTGCGTCTTCATCTTCTTCATCTTCCGTAGAAGAGCTTTGAGATTTACTAGTAGTGGACGATGACTTTTTAGTAATCGTTTCAGTCTCAGTTGAAGAACTCTGTGAGTTTGTAATTTTTTTAGTAGTAGAAGAATTCTCATTGACTTCAATTGAAGAACTGGAAGATCCTCCTGTAGATTTTTTACTACTTGAAGATTTTTCTGTGACTTCACTTTCTGTTGAAGAGCTTTGAGAGCCTTTATTTTTGTCGTCACCAGAGCCTTTAGATTTCTGAGATGCATCTTTTGATTTTGAACTCTTCTTCTTGTCCTTTTTACTTTTTTTTCCTTTTTTACTCTTAGATTTTTTGGATTTCTTTCCACTATTCTCACTGCTTTCACTACTACTACTGATACTTCCATGACCTTTTCCATGCATTCTCTCAGCCATTTCTCTAAGTTCTTGCTCCTTTTTTCTCATAGATTTTTTTACACCGTGTCCAAGTGGAGCACGACCTTCTTGTTGTAATTGTGCAGCTCGCTTTTGTACTGTATAATAATAAAGATACTTAAACGTAATAGTAGATTCATATAAAAGTCCATTATCCAAAGTACCGTCATGATTGACAACAATTTCTTGCTTTTGCTGCTTCTGTTCCACATCATCAAGAGGTGCTGAAAGAACTAGAAAAGAAACAATCTCAAAAAGACATTACATCCATTATTAAGATTAAACAAGATTTTAAATGTATTTACCTGCAAGTATTATACCAACTAAAAGTATTGTTGAAATTAAAAGGGTCCTCATTTTATAAGAAAATATTAATGACTATAAATAAATTAAAGGTATATATAGACTCTATACTCTTTATGTATTTATATATATATGACCCATATGCTAATATAATGAATGAGGAAGTAAACATAAGAAGAGAACCGGAAGTATATCAAAATTCTAAGTAAGTATGTCTCGTTCATTTTAGCAAAATCTTTTTATTTGTATGCTTGCATGAAATAAATTATATTTTTTATTCTTATTTACAATAATACACAAATTTTAATGAGTTAATCTTTTTTAGGATTTGGCTTCATTAGCACTATTAGCAGTAGCAGTTTGTTCATTGATTTTCCAGTTGAAGACATCATCTACTTTATCTTTATCTTTATCCTTCTTTGATTTTTTTGACTTTTTAGACTTCTTACGACTCTTTTTACGTTTTCCAGATTCTTCTTTATTAGTAGAAGGAGCTGAAGTTGTTGAAGTTTGTTGATCTTGTGCTCCTCCTCCTCCTGTTGATGGTTGTTGTTGATTCGCTTGACTACCCAAAGAATCAAAACTCATTGGTTGTACATTTTGTTGTGGTTCTGGAGTAGTTGTAGTAGTAGTTGATGTTTGTGGCTCTTGTGTTGGTTTTGATTTTTTTGATTTTTTACGTGAAGATTTTGACTTTTTTGATTTATTACGACGTTTCTTCTTCTTCTTTTCACTTGAGTCACTATCAGAGCCACTGGTTGATTTTGAGCCTGAGCTACTCTTGGATCCTGAAGTACTATCACTTTCACTACTTAATTTTGCTTTTCCAAACCATTTCTCTTTAATTTCTTGACCCTTGCGTCTGATTTCTTTGCCTTTCTTCTTCAATTTTTTCTCAATTTTCTTGGCATAGCCTTTAGTATATTTCTTTTTGAGTTTCAATGCTTTCTTTTTACCAATTTCTGCTGTATCTACAGTTGCTTTTTGCTATATTAATAAATGATTAGTGTTTAAAAGGCTATCCTACTAATTTGATAGTTAATTTACCCTTGGTGAACGAGCTATACGACTCAATAAATTGTTGGCTGATGAGGAAATTGCAGTTGGATCATTTTCATTGCTGCTGGATGCAAGCTCAAGTCGCTTGACACGATTTACTGGAGTTCAAAGTACTCAAATTAAATCAACTTTATTCAACTAAATATTATAAATAAATTGACAATTACCAGGACTTAATTCAGCAACTTCAAGAGCTTCATTCTTTCCGGAAAAATTTGGCGTTGAATAAATTCCTTAAAAAAAGAAAATATTATAAATGACCTACATAAATTTATTTTTCCAAGTACTCACCAGCAAAGATGCTGACCAAGATCAACAATCGTAAGGCTAAAGTCTTCATGTCACACAATATGACTTTAGCCTCTCCTTATGTTTATTTTAATTAGGTTGCTTCAAAAACAACATATATACGCAACCTGAATTTAACATTGCATATGGCAAAAGGCGGAAGTGGGTCGCATTATTTTTATTCATGTTAGCTCATCAGCAACTCAGTGTTCGGCGGTGTCAATAATATAATGAAGCAGTGACCTAGAAAAGCATTTATTATACATATACTATATATATAGTGTTTTAGCATGTCATTGTAAGAAGACGAAGAAGAATGAATGAATCTTTTGACTAAATTTTTATTAGATTGTGACAATTTTTTATTACAAGTTCACCTACATATAAACGGTAAAAATGTGCAAATTAAATAATGACCACACAAGTATAAAAAACTTGACCATGGCTTTATTATTATTATACTGTCTAAAAAGCAACATAATTACAACAATTATTAATGACCATACTTCCAAATTTTAGGCTTGTAATCAGCCAAGCGTGTGACCCTTGTTTATGACTACAAGTGTCAGTGTCCATCTCATATTAAGAATATGCAGTAGCAGCAGCATCCATAAATAAATACTCTGCTAAGAATTATTATACTTGTGGTATGTTGCACAAGTAAATACATAATAATTACTGCCCGAGATAAGTATCATTTTCTGAAGTTTTTTTTTCTCTCTTGGCTAATAGGTGGTTCCATTTCTGACAGCAAGTAGCACGGAGTAATTATTTAAGAAAAGTGGAACTGATTGTAAGAAGAAAACACAGCTAATCTTTTGCTACCTAAATTGCTTTATAATGCTATATGGCTCAAAACTCATCTCTTTTCAAATTTCTACCATTTTTCACTATATACTCTATATATAATACATTTTTTTAAACATTTGACCAATGACAACAAAATTGATACATCATGCGTATAAGATTATAAGAGCTCAGTTGAGAGACTCTTGTTATGTTTTTGTTGACATTAGAGCAGTGATGTAGAACTTGTAATTAATCAAAAAGAAAGTGTTGTTGTTTCATTTGATTGTATACTTGTTAGAGACAATTGCTCTGCTTTACTACAAAGAGCCAAATTGTTAATTAGAGCAGTGATGTAGAACTTGTAATTAATCAAAAAGAAAGTGTTGTTGTTTCATTTGATTGTATACTTGTTAGAGACAATTGCTCTGCTTTACTACAAGGAGCCAAATTGTTCCAATCAATAACCAATTCACTATCATTTATACCACAAATAAAAAGCCTCAGAAAATACACACAAAATATATCTCTTCCTTCCTATATTTAAATTGTGTCAGATATCAATTTTTGTTAGATGCACCAAATATGTTTACTATCTGAAAGCATTTTTATACAAATTGTATAAATTGTCTACTTGACCTGTTTTATTTACTTTATTTTTATATACTTACACAAATGTAGAAAAATGAGTTTGAATTAGTTTATCAGAATACAATGATTGTTGTTAGTATATTGGCTATTATGTGAACATAAATTTATTGCTTCTTGCATAATATTATATAGACTGAGAGTGAAAAAGTACCTAGTAGAGTAATTTCAATAATTGTAATCAGAAGGTCTATGTAATATCTCATTCACCTGTTTTGATAAGCAGCAGTAAATTACATTATTTTCCATATCAGCCAACTGTTACATGAACTAAAAGGACAGAAGATGAAAAATTGGATCTTGTATTAGAAGTTGAAAGTACATGAATAATAGAAAAAATTGATTCTTTTTTGTACTATAGTATACAAAGTTTTTTTTCAAACAGTATAGCAACTGGCCTGGCACTACAAAGATATACAATAACAAGAGCAAGATGTAACTAATAATTTTAACATCACGATAAATGAAGTTTTGAACGTGGTGGACTTGTCCTCTTTTGATTTCTATGCTCATTTGATATTAAAAAACAAATTATAACTGCAATTTCAGCATTAAGACTTTTGTCATTTATTAGCAAGTGAGAAGAATTGAAATTATTACCTTGAACATTGGTTCATTGCTAAGATGTAGACTTTGTAATGTAATAAAATCATAATATCATCAACAGTTTGAATGCAAGGTTAAGCATGAGTGCGACAGTTTTTTCTAGGGACACTTTAATTAAATCATTGTCACTCTAATAAATTGCCAGTTAAATCTACTCCTTGATGTCATTGCATTGTATGCTTGGATTTTGCCAAGTCACGCATCCCAAATTGAAATTAGAGACGTGCTCTACATTGTTTTATTACAATTGAAAAACTCAAGTTAAGACGAGAGACTCTAAATGATTGACATTTATTTACTCATTAGAATATATTAGAGAAAACCGCTACAATTATTAGAGAAGGAGGAAATTATGTCACGGAAATAGTGTATCTCCACTAGTGTATTATACGGAGCTCTATATTTCAATCTCAACAATCAAAAGTTTTCTGAAGAGCTACAAAGATTTGCTTGAGAAGACCTCTCTCTCTAGAAGAAGCTCATGCATACTACACATTATTATATTGACGATAGACAATGAGAGTAAAAATGAAATCAAAATGAATTTCAGATAGATATACATCTATCGTATATAGCATTGCTTCTTGTTGCTCACGTGTATAATTTCCTTTATATATAGCAAATAGTTATAGTGTATTTTATATATGTTATTTAGTGCTATGTGAGCAAAAGAGATTACACGAAAGAGAAATAGTGCGTATCAGAGGAGAAAACCACATTATAACTGAAAACTAACTCAACTAACTTTACGTTCATAAAGTTATTGTGGAGGTGGTGGACATGAGCTTTACATGAGACTCACTCTATACATTGAACAATTGACAATGTATTTGCAGTTTTGACAGACACAAGACGTATAGCTAAAGAGTACATCATCATCTTAACTCAAAACTACCACACCACCACATCAAGAATTCTTTCAAGGGAAGTTATATGTAGTTAGACTAAAACTTACGTCTCAGTTAGTCAGAGTCACTCATTAAGACTCTACATTTCTTTATTGTTGCAACTAAACTGCATATAACATTTTTATTTCAAAGTCCATCAAGTGAATAGCACGTGTTGACCTTACACAGAGAGCAACTAGACTAATTTGTTGGTACCAACAGGTGAGACTCAATTAATATTAATGTGTCTATAATTAATTAAAATTATACTTACCTTATAAAAGTAGATGGATGCTCGTACAGCAATTTACTCAGCAGCTGCTGGTTCTATGGACAGTTGGGATATTGAAAATTTGAAATTCATTCGTAAATTATCTGGTGCTGGTCTTCCAACAAATAATATGGAGACTTTAAGTTACATTAGTGATCACAGTGAAGAAGCAATTATTCAAGATGGAGAAATTGTTGGTGGAGCAAGTGATAATGAAAACTCAAATTCAAGTCCATCAGCTCAATCATCAGTGGAATTGGAAACATTGACACCAGCTGAAGAAATTGTTTATGCTATCAAAAGAAAAATGAGTAGTAGTTTTGCTATAGCTTCTGCAACAATTTGTAATAATCCTGGATGCATTGCTACAAATGCTAACAATATTACTAATAGTAGTAGTACAACTCCTGATAAAAATGCAAAATGTTATTGTCACACAAGACCAACAAGTAATGCTACTACTGCTGATGAAAATAATAATGTTGTTGAAGAAGATATTAATAACAATATAGAGGTTAATGACATTAATGGAAATAACAAAGAGCAAATCGTACCAATTATTCAAAACAAAAATACTAATGTCAATGACACTTCAGCTTCTGCACTACAAGATTGTTATGTTCTGGATGTTGTTACTGTGAGAAATGAGTCAGTTTTAGCTGATTTACCAAATTCTAATGGAAGAAATAACAGTACTAATAGTAGTAGTGCTACAAGAGTTATTCCTGAACCAATATCATCATCAGGATCATCTTCTATTTCTGAATTTGGGAGTTCACCAATTGAAGAAGGTAATTTTTTTTAAAGCTTCTTATGACATTACGATAAGTCAATTTTTACACTTTTTCTGTGAAATTGATAATATGAACACACATTCGTGAAATTGAATTGATACGTAGTTGTTTCATGAGATTTATGACTTTACTTCCTTTTATATCTACATAGTGTTGTTACACTTTGCACTACATTAAGATTTAATTTAATAAAAGGAGAAGTATTAGATATGAGGTATGTAGATTAAGAGCATGAAAAATGTTGTTGAATTGTCGATATAGAGTCATAAAAAGTAAATATCCAAGTGTCTTTTTTCTCACTGACTATATAAATGTATATATTATTATTAGCTAATATCAAAGATAAATCATGAGCTCAAATAGAACATTGTTGTAAATATTATTATTAGGTAGTAACAAAAGTGATAAACGAGAGAATGTAAAAGTGTAAAGACGACAAGGCGTGACAAGACAAGACAACATTTCCTCTCTAAAGAATAAAATTTTGTTAGNAGTGTAAAGACGACAAGGCGTGACAAGACAAGACAACATTTCCTCTCTAAAGAATAAAATTTTGTTAGTGTTTTAACACCCAGTAATGTTGTTTACAATTTATGCTATTAGATTACTAAGGCTAGATTTAATGTTTATATACTTATACCTTATTTATATATCTTAGACTCGACTCATTGTATGTAAAACCATAAGTACTAATTAATTCTCATATAGCAAAGAAAACAGGGTTGAAGAATTTACAGCAGCATATATATACAGATAGATTGAGTGAATAACCAACAAGATTATTTACTTTTTACATTAGATATGCTTCAGATAAGGAAACTATTAAACTCAAGTATACAAGTTAGTTTTTGAATTGATACAAAGTCATTATGTAAAATAGAAATGTATATATATATAGATCATGAGATTATTACTTCATGAAATTGCTTTTGAAATTTTTTTACGATAAAGTATGAAGCAAGTGCAAACAGTGAGTGATTTTATTGATTTTATTTATTCTAAAGCATATGGCTTGCCTTGGTACATAAAATTTAAATAGATCATTAGTTTACTGTAAACTTGAAGGTAGTGTACACAAGATTCTAATAATCATTTTCTCTATTACATGGATAAACACCTTGTACTATTTTATTACGGACAGGTACAAATATAACTAGAGAACTTTTTCTTAAATGAGTGCATGTCTTATTAAAAAAGTATGTACATTTTTACAATTAGCTGTAGAGTTGTATAAAAGAAATATTGAGTGAATGCCAATAAAATCAGTATCAGTAGTGTTTCGGTGAAACCTTTGTGGTAACATCTATCTAAATAGAATCAGACTTAGTTAGGCTATATGTTAACTATAATCAGTTCAGCGATGCTTATTTTTATAATAAGATCTGCATGGTCATAAGGAACAGCATATTATAAGCTTTTTATTCTAGAGAAATTTTTACTACACACATATAAGACTGTGTAGAAAAATTGTCAATTAGAAATGCATTTTGCCAAAAGCTAAATTTTAAACTTTTAAAAAATGTTCTCACACTTTTTATGTATTATCTGAATTATCTGTGTTGTGGAATGATATGAGCAAAAACTTACATTAGAGATTTGTCATGTTCACTAAAACTTGTTCAGTTAGTATAGAACACAATTGCACAGTTGAGCAGTAAAGATAATTCTACACAAGTACAGAAATTTTTGAGAGAACGTGACGGTAAGATCTAAAAAATGAAAGAAAAAGGATTAGTTCTTGTTGAATCTTTTTGAGAATGAATGTGTTGATTGTTGATGTATGAAGATCACACAATGCAAAAAAGAGTGATGATGAGTTTGCAGGAACAAAAGGAAAGGAAATGTCATTGAATTTCACTCTTTTCGTCTTTTTTCTTGTAATATGAGTGCCAACAACAAATGACAAGTTTGTATTACAACAGGTGTAGAAGCATAAAATCAAATTTACGTTTTCTCATTCTTTTATATTATCATTTCCTGACATGTTCATTGATTGTTACATAGCTTCTTGTTATTATTATACATGTCATTTGCATATATGGATGGATGTATGGTATAATTTAATTATCAGTCAAACACAATTGTCAATTTCTTAGGTTGTCACTCTATTAAAAGGAAATATATATATGTAAAATATTGTTAG
>VCNE01001054.1:0-11665 GCA_009869805.1 Oncopodura yosiiana
AGCTTTCAATCACTTGGCTCATCAGTAGAGAAAAGACTATTATCAATTGATGAGTCAATTTCAGTACTTCAAAAACTATTTGAGTATAGTCCTCCTAGTTCTCAACATTGCTTACCTTGTGTTCAACAACAGAAAGATGAGACTGCTGCAATGGAAGGAATCCTTAAAGAGATTAAAGTTGATTTGAAAGATATTAAATCTTCATTAGCTAAAGATCATATGAAAATTAAAATGCTAGAAAAGAAATCAGAGATTCTAGATCAAGAGTTGAGTGCTTGGCGTAATAAAATTGAAGGAACAGTTATGAATATAAAAACATCCTCTTTTGATATTGATGAAATGGGAGATCAAAATTGTCGCTTATGGAAAATTGCACGTAGATTCTTTACAACAGATCAAGCATTTTTACTCTACAACTCTTTATCTAAAACTTCTTACACTACTAATAAATGTACTACTAGGTCTATTTGATTTTTGATATATTAATGCTGCTATACATATGTAATAAATAATGCAAAGGTCTCATTTAATACATAATATTCACACAAATGTTATTTAATTGAAACACTTTTAGACATACATATTATACAAATCAAAAAAAATTACATGCCAAACTGTCAACTGTCATTCAATGATAATAAATGTATCCGCAATTACAATTTTTTTGTTCAAACAACTAAATACTTTTTTTATATATTTATATATAATGTAACAGTAGATATAGATAGATAGATATATATGTATATCTTGTCTTAAGATTTCTTAAGAGGGTCCAAAGACTCTAAAGATTCTAATGGAAAGTCATCATTTAATATACCACGACTAAATCCCAATTTCATTTCTTCAATTTGATTATCTAAACTTCGTAATGCAGAATCTATATGCTCTTTTTGTGCTTGAGCTTTTTGTCCATTGACCATACTATCAAAGTTAGCAAAAGAGAAGCCACCATTTGAAGACTCAAACACACTACTACCATTCGTAGCATTCATCATAGCTAAACCATTTAGTCCATTTGATGTTGCAAAAATATTGTTAGAAGTACTGTTATGAAGACCATTTCCATTAGTAGTGATTCCATTAGTATTTGCAGCAAAGATATTATTTGTTGGTGGTACTGATGACATATTATTAAAAGACAAGTTTGAAAAATTTGCAAATCCATTTGTATTTGTAGTAGTAGTAGTTGTTGTTGTTGTTGATGATGGAGTTGTAGAAGAGAAACTGAATGGATCTGATGCAAAGAAGGGATCTGAGCCAAAAATATCTGATGTATTTCCATTTCCATTTGTTGTTCCATTATTATTTGATGAAGCATTGTCTTTCTTTCCTTTCGCTGGTGGTGGAGAAACTATTGAAGCATTACAACAGAAATAATTAGTTTCTATCTTTTAACCATCTTTAAAAAAATTAACTTAAGTTACTTACTTCTTGGTGGAGCTGGAACTTCAATATTTTGTTGTTTATTACTAGTAGAAGAGTCAAGAAGCTCATCATCCAATAAAAGACCAACTTGTGTTCTTTTCTCAATTTCATTTGCAGTCATTGTAAATTCAGCCATAAGTTGATTGGCAACATTGACAACACCATTTCTTGCTGGCACTGGTGGACACATTAATAAATCTACAACATCAGAAGAAGATGAAGTTGTTGAACTAGCAGAATTCATATCTGACATTGATGAAGCTTGCTGTTGTTGATTCTGTATAGACGGATTCATATTAAGTTTTTGCTTCAAGTCACAATTTTCACCTTCCAGCTCTGCAATTCTCTTTTGTAACACCATAATTTCTCTTTTCAGTTCTAATTCTCTTCCAGAAGTTTCTAAGAAGCGGCGATAGGCTAAATCAAATGCTTGTCCAATAGTTAAAGTTATTTCTTCAGCCTGTTAATAAAAAAAGATTTATTAGAGTTCATTGGAGTAAATTATAAAGTGTAGAGTACACACATAGAGACATTCATGATTTAGACAACTTATAGCTCTTAAACCCTCAAGAAAAATGATCTTTCCTATTCCTACACTAAAAATATACACAAGTAGTCATTCAGTATAGTAGTTTGCTACGTTTCCCTTGTATCAGTTTTTCATTAACCATCAACATCCTGCTTTATAGTAGATGTAAAAATGAGGTCAAGTACGTGTGATGTGATGTGAGAAAAAGAAAGACTCTCAAAAAACTGTTTTTAACGCATATGCTCATCATCACATCACATCTTCATCTCTTCATCATCATCATCCACGCTTATTTTCATCACTGAACCTTATTAAAAAAGCACGTACTTTACAAGTCAGAAGTCTACAACTAAAATTCTCTTAAATTACAGACTCTCTGCTGACGAGTGAATAGAACGTAGTTTTTATGTTTACTCATTTTAAATTGATCATTAGCATTTGTCAATATTTTTTATGCTTGTTTAACACTAAAATTTGCATATGACATTCATTTACTTTTATCTCTTCTTCCCGGAAATGTGATAATAAGCAATTATTATTTGCTAGTGACGCACACACACGTGTCAAATAATAATATATTATGTAAAATATCTATTTAAATACAATGGACAATACAATACATTGTTTCAACTACATAGCAAAATTTAGAGAGAAAAAAATGTTGGACTTACCAATTTTTCAGATGCAAAAACAAAACATTTGTGTACATCTCCATCCTTAGCTATGAATGAGAAAAACTTTTTCTCAGCTTTGTCATCCGCACAATAAGAAATTTGATGTAATGGAAATTGATACATTTTCTTTCCTTTTGGCTCTTGAACAGCGACTCCATCAATAGAAATTGTTACCATCCGCCTATAAAAAAAAATCAATCAACAAAAAATTTTAGTTAGTAAAGAGTTACAGACATGATTGGTTTCGCAAGAGCAACAACTGAAAGTGACTATGTTTTTTTCTTCAACCAACAAAGGAAATTACTAGTTGTGGTGAAATCAATTGTTTTATTTTTTATGTGGTCTCTGCTCAATATCACATCACACACAATAAGTCATATGCAAAAAATGTGCAAAATTACAACAAAAGTCAATATCAGGGACCACACAGTAGAATTATTATTACAGATGGCCTATTTCAATGAGAAAACTATTATGAAAAGTCAATAACTATTTTTATTACTTGTACTTTTGCAAAACCTCTTAGCAAAGTCATTTTACTAAGTAGAATTATTATTACAGATGGCCTATTTCAATGAGAAAACTATTATGAAAAGTCAATAACTATTTTTATTACTTGTACTTTTGCAAAACCTCTTAGCAAAGTTATTTTACTATAATTGCTTTTTTATGATAGTGAGAGACGACAGAGACTCAAAAAATTTTAAGCCTATGTATTTCTCAATAGCATTTGTAGCAGCGACAAAATTACACATTTTATGGTTTTATGAATATAACCATTTATTTTAACTCCTTGTGATGTGACACAACTGCTTCATTTTTAGTTTAATAGTCCACTATTATCCTTGCCTTGCAGAAAAATTAGCAGTTATTGTCAAAACCTTTTTCATAGATCATTTACTTCATATTTTTAAACTCAGCTTAGCTATAAAATTAAGAGGTATTAAAAACAAAAGAAGAAAAAAAGAAAGTCTTTCCTGAGGAACGAGGTCAACAAACTGTTAGTTTTTAAGTAAAGTTTCAAAGCCATCTAAAAATAAAGAAGAGTGAAGAATGATGAAGCTCTTTTTCTAAAACACAACAGTTGAGATCTAATGCTACAATAATAATGACAAATTAAATTTTCCGGAAGGGAGGAGTTACTAACCATCTTCCTTTTTAACTTTCAAAAAATTATTCAATTATGGACATAGATATATTTCCTTGAACAAATTTCAATATTTGCTTGTGTGAAAGGGGTAAAGTTTATGTACTCTCAGCACACACAAATGAAAGTGTAATTAGTCTAGTAGAAAATTGAAAAGAACATGCTAAAAAAAAGTTTAACATCAGAAAAACGGTGTGTTATTATAATATCTTCTGCCAGGTAATGCGTACAATTTAACATACAATCAGTGCATGTATATGAGCACAAAAGATAATGGTTGGCAAACATGTATAAAAAAGAAATGTGTAGTAATTTCTTCATCTTTTTCTGAATTTCTGAAAAGCCATAAGTTTTTCAAAGTTGTGCAACTAATCTGAGCATATAATAAAATCAAAGTAGCAAATGATACAATTTCATGCCACAGTAAAGAATTGAAACTTATTTTGTGTGTAATACTTGTAATACTTTAGAAATGATTGTTAAAGCAAATTGTGTGCGAATTCTTTATTGTGTTAAAAGTGTGACAAGTTAAAACACTTTTGAAGTTGAACTGTACATATATAATAGAGAAAAGTGTGATAAGCGAGTTGCTGTAATCTTGTCGTATATATGTATGAGAAAGAGTTCATTGGTTTACTAGAGCAAGGCTTTAGTTATTTTCTTGTCATGCAAGATGCAACAAAAATGCATTGTAAAGTAGAACTGACAGCTAAATTATACTCACACGATGAAAATGATGAAAATTACATATTTCAAATAAAAAATCATATTTTATGTGCGAAAATAACACCAATTGTAACAATGCATATGAAATGACTATTTCCATTTTGCATGTGAAAGACGCTACAAGTGAATAGTAAACAAAGGCCTGTTGCATAATAGGTGGGAGTTTTAAAAGTATTGTTTTCTTCATGTTGCAGTTTTCAATCGGTGTGCAAAAAAAACTTTAATTTTTTTAATTTCATGAATGAAAACAAGTTAATTAGTGACGACATTTGTTTTGTCATAACTCTTATCATTTGAAGTATCTATTGAAATGAATTTCTAAGTGATTGTAACTTGTGTGTATGAGAAATACATTTACAAACAAACAAACATTGTTGTGATTTATAATCAGCTGAGTACAAAAAAATGACACAAGCCCAAGCTCACGCTCAATTTACAACTGATTCAGGTTTTTATTTGAAAATTAAATATTTTTTTCATATGTTGAATAATGTATAGTAATTTTATGACAATTCTTATTTATAGGACACGGCCAGTCAGTTCAATTTTCTCACTTTTAATGGAAATAGATTAGCTTGCTCAGTGGCTTCCGATTATGGTCTAACAGGCGAAGGATATGCTTATGTTTTAGAAAGGACTGATGATGGAAATTTGGAGCAATTGTGGAAGGCTGACTATCGTGATAATTTACTAGATCTTTGTTGGTCAGAAACAGATCCTAATGTAAGAAGTCTAATTAGCTTAATTAATTTGAAATCTTATATTTTAAAAGACTTCTTTGTAATGACTATACACTATACTGAAGGTATTAGCTACTGCAGCTGGAGATGGCTTTATACAAGTTTATAATATTGGAGGAAAGTTTCCAAAAGTGCCAGTTCATGAATTCAAAGCCCCTGGAAGATTTAAGAAAGAGTTTGCAAGCTTAGATTGGAATGTACCAAAGTTTTCTAATTCACTTTTAGCTTCTTCTTGGGATGGACATGTTATGGTATATGATTTATCTTCACCTTGGCCATTACAAAAGATTGCTGCATCAGAATTAATGGTATATCAAGCTGTATGGAGTCCACATAATAAAGATACTTTCATCGCTGTCTCTTCTGATGGAATTGTTCAACTTTGGGATTTAACAGCTAGTAAAGAAAAATCTCAACTATATATGTCAGCATCTACAAGTGAACTATTAACTTGTGATTGGGCAAAATATTCGGAAATGATTATTGCAACTGGTGGTTCTGATTCTATAATTCGAGGATGGGATCTTCGAAATCCTAAGCTTCCAATATTTCAATTAGGTAAGTAAAAGAAGCTTTCATATGTTACGTTTATTACTGATTATATATATTTTTAATTCTTTTGTCTAAATAGATGATAATGCTGCTAGTGTAAAAAGAATCAAGTTCTCCCCATTTCAAACTTCAGCAACAGTACTTGCCTCAGTTGGTTATGATCTGACTCTAAGGTTATTTGAATGTCAAACATCACAAAATCTTGAACTTATCAATCAACATTCCGAATATGTATATGGACTCGATTGGAATTTACATGTTCAAAATGAAATTGCTACTTGTTCCTGGGATAAAACTGTTAAACTCATAACACCAGCATGCTTACAAGGAAAATGAGGAAAAAACTATAAAAATAGACCAAATAATCGATATGGTGTGATATAACAATTTACTTGTTAAGTTTTTCTTTTTGTGCTTTGTACATATATATTGTTCCTCTTCACATTATATGATTGTTCTATATAAATAATGCTGCATGTACTTTTATCTTTGAAATAAAACTATATATATCTATGAGATATTTTCTATACATTACATATAACCATAATATAATAGTTTTTTACTTGTTTTTTGGTAATTTTTTTTCATATCCTTCACAATATAATTTCTCATCCATTTCTTCTCGTCATTGTCATTCTATTGCTATTATTATTATTGCACATTTACAGTCATTGTTGTTAGCAGTCACCATATCATAATATACTAGTAGTAGCTTTATGACTTTGCACATTTTTATATTGTACTTGAAAAGTTAGTGTGGTTGTTTTTTTTTTGCACTAGTGATATATGCTCAAGTGGGATTTTTGCATGGTTGACTATGAAAAGATCAACTATAGCATCTCTAAAGATAATTCATTCGGCATTGAATTCTTAGTCACGTACTGTACTTCAAAGAAGGATCTATCTTTTTAAAACCATACCTAACTAACGTCTGAATGAATATTATATTTTGTTTTCGTTTAGTCGTTATTTTTTGTCTTGAAAAAAACAAGATTTATGCTTTTCACTTTGACACCTCTCTTTGAGCAACAGAATTTCATATCATTGTTAAATTTACTTACAACCCACGGCATAAGTATGTTGAATCAAAGAAATAAAATTAGCATGCAAGTGTGAGAGTTATAATAAATTAAATGGACTTTGACGTCCAAAATAAGAGCAATGTTATTTGTATTACAGTAAAAATCAACAAGATTTTTTTACCTTTGGCGTTTTCTGTCCACCAGCTCTTCGTATTTCTTCATCAAGCTTTAATTTTCTGATGCAGTCTTTAACAACGTCTATTCCTTTTGGATGCTAGAAAAATCAGAACAAGCATTGATTAGGTTATTTTTTGAAAGCATCTAGCATTGGTGAATTGTATTGCTATCAACTTACTTCAGCCTCTGTCACACCCAAAAACTGTAACAAAATAATAAAATAGAAAGAATGTCAAATTAAATATCATATTAGTATTCAAATCATCATTCATCTACTTATACGACTACATGCATATCTACACATGCCGTCATAAAGTGATCATGAAATTTTTCCTCTAACGAAAACTGACGAATATAATATTTCTGCACTGCATACTACTATACTTAAATGCAAAAACTTTTTGCAGAGAGATAGTTTGAAAAAAACAGGAGCACTTCTAATCGTTTTTAATCAAACCTTCATCATCATGTAATAAGTTTAATCAAATCAGTACAACTCGTTTTCGTGCTCTAGAATAATATTATTATAATAAACCTCTGCTACTATACCTCCTTATGAGATACTTTTTACTTTACTTTTTTAGTTTAGTATATACAAACTGAAAGTCGTGATCTATTTTAAATTGCAACCATTTTCTCCTTTTGTAATGCACGCTCATATATATAAAACTATGAGAATTTCGAGAAAGAGAATACTAATATAATATCATCATCTAATTTAGCTTGAACTTTATACTTAAGCATGTGTAATCTCTCAACTTACAATAATGGGAAGGCTTTAACTAAATCCTCGATTTATGTTTTATATGTAAGAAGGTGAATGCAAATTGGATGGATATATGTAGAGAGTTATTGTTGTCTTGTATCAATTCACCGCAACAAACAACATATAGTAAAAAGACATATCATTGTGGTCTTGTCTTTTTATCTACAGTTTGTTGTCTATTTAGTTTGTAGTATCATTGTCGGTTGTCACAATTCACAATCAGAGACAGACGACTCTTTATCACGAACTAAAGGCATGCAAGTAAATGACTTCATCAACAATGAAATAGTACAGAAGAAGTTTGATTTCTCTTAAATAGAAAGCATAGCAAATCTCAACAACAAACATAACACATGCATAGTATATATAGGAAATAGCATTAAGAGAACTCATTTCATTTCTTCAATTGTAAAAACAGGAAATCCTTTACTATAGTAGAAAAGTCACAAGAAGAACTGCATGCAACAGACGAAGGAGATAAGGTTTGTAGTAATCAGTAAAATTATGGGTTGAAAATAAGCTTTCATGTAGTATATGTAACGTTATCATAACTTTAAAGGAATTTTCTATGTGACTATAAAATGTTATTAAGGATATAAACTATGAAAAAAGGATGGATATATAAATATTTTATATATATGTGGTGCATTATAATAATAGAGTGCACCAGCAATAATAATATCACCGCCCTTCCGTAAAAAAAATGTACATATTGTATATATAGGCTTGAGAGAATTCATTACCATGATTTTCTCAAGAGATGAAAAGACAAAGATTATCAAGAAGATTACTGTAAACTCCCTTGTTGCAATGTACTTCACTTGCTATTACTATACAAGACTGTCGTTGCATTGTTACAAGAAGAAGAAGAAGAAGCTAACTGCAAAATCTTAGGCAATTACGATGAAGCCAAAATAGCCGGACGCCTTTAGCAGCATTGTTAGAGTTGATATTATAAAGAATTTTTTCACATAAAGAAAGGGATTTGTTGTAGACTTTTCTCTAATTACAATGAATGGTAAAAAGCTAACAGTAAATGAACTAGACAACTAGACAAGATGAGTGCATTTGAAAATAGAGTCTTGTATCTATATTGCTGAGAAACTTTTGAGTAAAAAAATCTAAAGTGCATAAAGTATAAAGGTTGGTGCATTAGAAGATGAGCAAATAACTGGAAATGGCAAAAGACCGCAATATTATTATATCTTGTTCCTCAAGCTAAATGACTAATTTTGAGACAAGTTGACGTTGTTATCTTATATTATATTATACCATATGTGGTCAAGAATATCATTAGCTATAGTTCCGTGTAGGTGTCCAGTATAATTTATGATTATCTTTTACATTAGTTCAAAGTATTCCAGATAATACACAACGAGCAAGTATAATAATGTAAATAACAACATTGTTCTACTTTGTCAACTCTATAATACGTCAACAACCTTTTATTACTTAGCATGACAAAAATTGCATTCTAAAACGTAGTCAACTCAAAACCATTATTTTGTTTGTTTCTGCATGAGAGTCTTCAAAAACAAAATGATGATGATTCAGAAGAAGAAGAAGAAGGGGTTAAAATGTTAACTGATGAGACTGTGTGATACTTCTAGGTAAACACTTGGGTTTGGTTGTCTTATTATAACACTGTATATATAAGATTAAGGTGGGCTGATGAAAAAGTTGAAGTTAAAAGTTTAGAGTTATATAGTAAGTAGTGAGTGAGAGGTGACCTCCTGGCGATTGGTACAGAGTGATACGATACACACAACACCAAAAGAAAAATCTCTTCTTCTTCTCTCTCTCTCTCTTTGAAAGAAGAAGGGTTTGTTATTTTCTTGTTCTTGTTGTCTTTTATTGTACATACAGGTATACACACTCAAGGCAAATATGTAATGGTTATAATATGATATGATGACGATGTTTTTCTAATAGAATTTCGCCTCCAGTCATTCAGTGTCAAGGCAAGAGATTTTGTGACTACTATTATAACTTGTTGTTATACAAGAGATCAGTAAAGAGAAACTTTTTCAGGGCGATGCCACTTGGACAACAACTAAAATAATATTCCTCTCTTGTTGATGATAATAAAAGAGTTGCACGTTGCATGTTGCATTAGTTTTATAGGTTACTATTATACTAGTTAGAAAATTTATTCTTCTATTGATCCAATTATTTATTTTTCAGAATTGGATAAAAAAAAGTTAATAATGAGAATTCTCTTACACTCTCAGTCAATTTAATCACCATCAGTACTATTGTGTGTATCATTTCACTTGGGCTAATAGTCTAATCAGCCAATGACCACATGAGTCAATTATTTCTTCTCTACCAGCAAGACAGCTTTTATTTTGGTGAAAGTCTTGTGTACAATAATATTATGATCAGAGTGAGAGATATATACGAAAGTCAAATCTCACAAGAAATTCAAGCTCATTATTATTTTTTTCAATTGATCATTGTATTAATACACACTATATATAATATATTATGTCCTGTTCACTATATAGAGGAGATAATAATTCATCGACACATGTCAAACGTCAACAATATTTAAAGCTGAAAAAAGTTGTGGTATGTAATATAATGGCATACCATTGCATTGTCTAATTTCAAATAATTTCTCTACATACTACATATAATGTTGTGTACATTGTTTAACTATACATTATTTACGCACTTTCTCGACTTGCGTGTCATAATTGTCAAACAATGCCCATATATGAATTGACTTCAAGTCATTTGAAACGCACTGCATATATATATCTACCAATTGCATTATATTTACCAATGTAATGCCCTAGTTCAAAAATTCAATTCAATAGTTATATCTAGAGAGCTTTCATTTCTTGTTTTTCTACCTGGGTGTTACATACACACTTTACTATAGTATACAAAAACGATTGTGTATAGTATTTGTATCAGGAAGTTTTTTTTATAAGCTCACACAACTTGCTCACGTTGTAACAACACTATACAGAGATTTTGGCTATATAATACATTTTGCTGATTGCTTCAGAGCTTCAATTATTATAGCTGTTAGATGTTACATTCACGATTTACTGGTTGACCATTTACTTCCCGAAGGCATATGAGAGAGAATTTCTTTCGATCTACCCTAGTGCTCTATTGCTTGTATAATTTACGTCAATTTTGTTTACAACAGTAGTTACAAACTGCACTACGAGTCAACTGTGATAATTGCCTCTTTTGTAATATACTTGAATAGTGACAACAGCAGGAGTCATTGCTCACTATTGCTCTATAACTGCTCACACAAACATAATATAACTTGCAATATTCCATCATTATCATCATATAAAATGTAGACATATAATAATGTGTGAGATAATGATAATCACAAGAAGGAAAAGCATTATTAGAAATGGGTAAACATTATATATCTATAATATCATAAACTGCTTACTACAACATACGCTAAACAAAATTTACATAGCTAAAGAAAGTTAACATTTTTAACTAACATGAGAAGAGAGTGAGCGAGAACTCCTCGTGACTGGTACTTTTTTGTAGAGTTGTTGGAACAAAATTATTAGTGGTGGTGTGGCTTTGAGAAGTGAGAATTTGACTTTTGACAAAACTTAGTGAAAAGTGCGTTGCACTATTACATGAGAGCTACTATAAAGCATTTTAACTATACACATTATTACTTCTGTAATGTAAAAACACTATTTAGTAAATTGGTACGAAAACTCGTCATTTTATTCAAGTGTTATTGTTGTTGCTCGCATACATAATTGAATAGAAAATTATTCTCTATGCCGTTTTCTCTTTCATTTTTGCATACTCTATATGATATTTTGCTTCAGCACAGAGTTTGACAACATAGTTATTACTAAAAATTCAAGGAGGGTGAAACAGCGAGAAACATACACTTAAATATATATAT
>VCNE01001056.1:0-16671 GCA_009869805.1 Oncopodura yosiiana
ATTAGAGTATTAGTACAGAGTAGAGAGACCGAAAGTGAAATTCAATATCATAAAACACAATACTCATAATTTATTCATAATTGTACAAAAAATTTGAGTGAAAAGTAAATAATAGAAATGCACAGGATGATACAATTTGACTAATTTACTTCCGGAGAGGTGTGACATAAATAAGACTCAATGTGGTCTAGTTAGTAAAACTCTGACAATAAATAACAGCTTAATACGCATATTTATCAATTTTGGTTGCAAACAACTATCGATTGATTTATTGATTTATGTTTTATAGAGTAAACGACATCCAATTGAGAGTACATTACTATATTGCGTGCAAATTGATATGACATGCCGCAACTGTCACAAAATTCTCTTTCATATTGTATACTCATGTCATGCTCATGTATGCAATGTGTGTGTTATATATGCTGCTGTTGTTTTTTTCGGAAATTGACACTTGTTGTATTATACAGACAGTAGTAAAGTAACAAATACAAAAGCTCATTTTTATGATGTTCATCTATATAATAATAATGAGGTGTAACGTTGCAATGTAAATACTTGTATATGTATACATAGCTAACTTGTTGGCTATAAAAACACAGGTGTACAGGAGAGTGTACAATACTAAAAATAAAATTTGTGATGATGAAAATGACCCAAATGACACTATAAATCTTGTTTTTATCACTCCATTATAGCTCATTAAAACTTTTTTTATTTATTACTTTACAACACAGTTCATTTCAGAATCATTTTACTGCGAAGAGATTTGCTACCTTATGAAGATTCTGTCGATGTTTACATATTGGTAAGTGTAATGAGTTTTTTTGTTGTTTTCTCTGTCTCTCTTTTCTATTTATTTTTGACACTTTAGTGTTATAATAGTAATAATATTATATTTACTACCAAGCTCAGACTTTGTATAAGTATTAGACACTTTTACGCAAATTTTACCTTTGACAAATATTAAAATTTACAACAGGATGCAAGAGGTTTGATTATGAGACGTTGGCCATCAGTTGCATCTAATTTTGGTAAAGTTCTTTATCTTCTTTCTTTTCTTGCATATACTATACATATGAATGAGAGGAAAGACAATTTTTATTTTATTGGCATAGGCGTCGTTGACTTGAGTTATGAGTTACCACCTTACTGTAATTTGGGTTTTTGGACTATAAGAGTTGTTGCAGGAGCTCAACAAGAAGAGAAAAAAATTCGTGTTGAAAAATATTTTCAACCTCAGTTTGAAGTAAATAACTCTCTATGTCATATTTTCACATGCATTTCTAGTAAACTATTAAAAAATTATTTCATTTCATTTCACACACATCATTTTATACATTACAGACCTATGTTAATTTACCACCATTCATTTTGTCTACGGAAGACACAATTACAGCTAGCATTGTAGGCTATTATGGGAGTGAGAAGACTGTAAGAGGCAATGCAACTGTGAGACTTTATGCAACACATTATGGCAATCATCCAAGAAATGATGGTAGATACATGTTAATTGGATATCAAAGTGTGTTTTTGGTTAGTAACATGAGAAAAAATGAAATAGATATATGTAAATTGTTGTAATGTCATTATTACTACTATCACTTTTTGCTATTTGATGAGTGTAGCATCAATCTGAAGAGGAAGTGACGTGGGATATGGAAGAGGTTTATCAAGTCATGGGTGATAGAAACAATTGTAAGAGTATGAGTATACTAATATATGTACATATAATCATACTATCCTTATAATATCAATAAAATTTAGTGGGTATCAGAGTTGAAGCTGATCTTGAAGAATTTTTTATCGGTGAGACACGACTTGGATTTGCTGAGAGTCGAATTATAAAAGAGTCTATCAAGCTTAGGTTTTTACAAAAAGGACCACTGATTTTTAAACCAGGCTTGCCTTTTAGTACTGTTGTAAGAAAAAAATATATATTTATATATTTATTTTAACATTTTCACACTACACTGCAATAAACAAATAGATATAAAAATGCAAGTTTGTCTTGTAGGTGAGTGTTTCTTATAATGACTTGGGTAAAATTCCTGAAGACATTTTGCAAAGTTCATCAATTCGCATAACACCAACAGCTATCCTTGAGACTGGTCAACAAGTCAAGTAAAAAAAAGATATGTGAAACAGTAGAATCTGTCTATATAATATCGTTTGCAATTCATTTTATCATTTTCACTCATGTCAAAAGAATTGTGTATAGTATCATATTTCCAAAAAATATGTAGAAATCTTTTCTCAGGCAGATTCCACTTTGTTACATTATTTCCTTTTCTGTATCTGTCTTTATATACTACAATAATAATTTTCATTTTCTAGTCTTGAACCAATAGCCTTATCACCAGTAGAGCTAAGACCTCCAATTCATTACTTAAATGATGAAGAAAATGAATATTCTTACTCATCCAACTACTATCATTATAGCTACATATAATTACGCAACCAACTTACTAGACTATTATCTTGATCGTCAAAGGTAATTAATTGGCATTAATTGGTCATTATATGTATAATAAAAATGTGATAATTGTTATTATTATTATAATAGGATAGAAAAATATCTTGAAGATGGTTTAGTTCATGTACGGTTTGTAGTTCCTAAAAGATCTGTGAGATTAATACTTCGTGCAGAGTATGCCGATTCTAGTGGCTTTCCTGTTTCAACTGAGACTACAGCTTATGCATATTTCTCACCAAGTCAAAAGGCCATTAATGTTGAGCCTAGAGGAAGTAATCTCCGTATTGGAGAATTCTGTATACTACTTGTCACTGCCAATTTTCCTATTAGCATGTTTCATTATGTGGTGAGTTAAATATTGATAGTAAGAAACAAGGATATAAAACTTGAGGTATACAAAATAGCTAATGTTTAATGTTCGTTATTATCTTAGGTCATGTCAAAAGGTTTAGTCATACAAAGTGGGACTGAGAAAATGGAGAATACATGGTCAACACCCAGAACTATGAGTATACCTATATCTGCTGAAATGGTGCCAGGATTTAGAGTTATAGTTTACCATTCTATGTCATCTGGTGACATTATTTCAGACAGTGCTTATATACCAGTTGAAAAGTTTACTAGACAATCAATGGATTTGCTACTTAATCAAAATAAAGATAGATCAAAAGATACAGTTGAAATTACAATGCTAGGTGATCCTGCTGCATATTTTGGTGTGTCTGTTCAAAGAAGTGTTCGACATTTAATGCAAGCTGGAAATGAGCTATCCGTATGTAAGTTTCTTTTCTAAAACGTAATGCTAATAAACATAAACTATCATAAATAAAAACAATAGATAGATAATACTTCTATTAGTTACATGCTTAGAATTATTGGACTAAACTTTTTCGTTTCTGCTTTTTTTCAAGCCTCTGTTTTAGAAGCACTTCATTCTCTGGAACCATTTAATAAGTCAGTTCAAAATATTAAATGGAGATCAAGAGATGGTGATGTTCCTGACATTGTTAGATATTTTCCTACAATGAATTATGGAATTGACTCATATAAGTAAGTGAAAGCTATCAAAATGGGAAGCTTCAAATTCACGAGTCATCTCATAACCTATTTTTGTGTTTGAACAGAACATTTGAACAAGCTAATCTCATCGTATTTTCTGATGGTAATGTACCAATATATCATAGTGATTTTCATAGTATAAATTGTAGTGAAGAGCATTGTATGACCGGTGGATGTTACCTAACTATTGAGAAATGTGATGGCATTAAACATTGTGAAGATATGACAGATGAGCTTGATTGTGAATTAGAAGATGATGACATTACAGAATTTCGTGTCACTAGAATCTCAAGATTTATGGATTTCTATGATCCTACAACTGACGGAGGTATGAAAAAATGAATTATCATTTAGTCTTACGAGTTGCTTAATAGTGCCCCATTTAACTCCTTTTTTTGCTACTGTCATATTCGAAGATTGGTTATGGACTAAAGAAAATTTACCACATGGAGGTGATTATATTAAAATGATGGATGTTCCAAAAATATCTGATACATGGTATATCAATGCCTTCTCCATGAGTAAAAAGAACGGATTTGCTTTGCTTAATGAACCATTAGTATATGAGACTTCAAGACCTTTTATGATGGCAGTAGACGTAAGTATTTTAAATTAATATATTAACGTTGTGTCAAGTCTCAGGGGGTATCGTGAGACATTAATTATACATTTAATAGGTTCCACCAGCTATTAGAAGAGGTGAACAACTTGGTGTAGTTTGTATTCTTTATAATAAAGAACCAAAAGAGATTTTTGTCATGATGACATTACATGATAGTGAAGATTATGAATTTGTTCATATTGGTGATGCTGGAGAGTTTAATTTTCAAAGTGGAGCACAAAGATTTTCAAGAGGTGATCATCAACATTTAGTATGGATGCCACCCAATAGTGAGACAGAAGTTAGAATGCCAATTAGGCCAACAATCGATATGGGGACAATTGAAATAACTATTTCAGCTGTGACACAAATTAGAAGTGACACAGTAACTGTTGAAGTTGAAGTTCAGGTATGTTTTTATAAGGAGGATAAATGTGCATATTATACATATTACAGTCTCTAACTTTTTCGCATATTAGGCCGATGGTGTTCAGATAGGAAAACATACTTCACTTTTATTAGATCTCACAAATAGTAAGTGTTGAAGTTGTATACATACATTGGTCAAGAATCAACTTTATATAAATATTATTTCAGGAGCAATAGTCTTGAGATTTATGAATATATTTGTTGAAGAATTACCAGATATTCCATATGAATATCAACGAAAGTACGTTTACGGTAGTACCTCTGGTCATGTTACAGTATCAGGAGATATTTTAGGACCTGTCTCAAGTTCATTACCAACAAATATAGGTCAACTAATTGGAAAAGAGGGCAAAGGAACTGCTGATAGATTATTTGATTTAGCTTCAAACGTATGGACTCTTCATTATCTCAGACTTACAAATCAGCTAGATATGTCATTGGCTAAAGATGTTTTTGTAGCAATGAACAAACATTTTGCTCAGACGTAAGTTATTATATACAATGATATATATTTTTATATAAAATTATAGTTAAAAAACTGTTTTAAAAAATAGAATGAAACGCTTCAATTCTACTTATGGATGGTTTAAAATGTGGTGAGTTTTATAATTTTCAATTTTATTTTCAAAAAGTCCATAAATTTTAGTGCAATTTTTATCATACAACATATCATAGCATGACTTTTCTTGGAAAAGTTATTTGCAATAATATAATATATCTAGCCTGCTTTAACAGGAGTGGTTCAATCTAATTAAAACATGATTATGTATTTTTAATATAATACAGGAATACTCTCAAAACCATGTGTATGGGTAACTTCTTGGGCACTACAAGTATTTCATGATTCCAATTTTCAAGATTGGGAAAATTACTTTTATGTTGAGGATCGTATATTTGCATTAGCTACAAGATGGTTATTAAGATATCAAAATGAAGATGGAAGCTTTCGAGAAACTAAATGGTATAATCAATGGGCTTTAAATAAAAAGATGGGACTTAGATTTAATCAAGAACAAGTTAATAATGCCTCATTAACTGCTCACCTTGTTATAACTTTACATCGTATGCTGACAGTTGTTGATGGAGAATTAAGAGTTAATACAAGTATTGCAAGGAGTAAAGCTATACAGTAAGTAATACATTTTTTAAATGGATCTCAAAATCTTTATTCAATTATACATACATATATGACTTCTCAGTTATCTGGAAACAAATCTTGCTAAAATGAAAGATCCATATCAGATTGCTATTACAACTTATGCATTGACACTATGTGACAGTACTGAAAGAGAGTTGGCATTTGGAATGCTACATAATATGCGTAGAGATGAAGGTGTGTAAATTATTATGTACACAACAAGATTCTTTTTATACAGACTTAAATTGTACTTTATTTTTTTTTATTATTATTATTACTTAGAGGGCTTTATTTATTGGTCACCAGCCTCTGTTGTAACAAATGCAGTAATTTATGAAAACAATCGTCCATTTCTTCAGCCAAAAAACAACGAGTACTGGGACTCTGTTGCATTAGAAGCTACGTCTTATGCACTTTTAGTATATTTGATGCGTGATGGAGTAACTCCTATTACAGAAAAAGTTGTGACATGGTTGCATACAATGAGATTGACTGATGGTGCTTTTATTGCTACTGTGGACACTATTGTTGCTTTACAAGCATTGACTGAATATGCAAATAGAGCAAGAATTCGAGACATTACAGATATGTCAGTTCTAGTTGAAGTATCCAGTGCTGGTGATGATGAAGGTGGAAGTGCTACTATTATATTTGAACCAAATAATGCATCTGCTAGTCAAGAAGTTGGCGTAAGTTTTTACGTTGAAGTTTAAAATATTAGTCTATGACATTTCTTATATATAAATTAGATTGACAAAGTCTGGGGTCATATCAATTTCATTGCAAAAGGAGCAGGTCAAGCAGTTGTTCAATTAGATTTAGCTTATGGTAAGTACTGTGTGCCAACATATATAAGAGAGAAGGTAAATTTTTCATCATTTTCTACTAAAATATTAAAATCAGGTGTCGATTGGGAAGAGTTTAAAGATTCTGGACCTGTTGATCCATTTGATTTAACTATTAGAGAATTTTTTTCTCAAGAAAGAAACAAAACAGCTTTAACAATAGAAGCTTGTTTTAGATGGATCCTATTAGAAGAATCAGAAGTTAGTGCTACAGCCGTATTAGAAATTGAAATTCCTAGTGGCTATGGTTTATTACAAAGCGATGCCATTCGTCTTGTAGAAAGTGGAGTTCATCCAACATTGAGAGACTCAATAATGGCACCAGGAAAAACTAGTTGGTTTTTTGACTTTGTATGTTCCAATAACACTTTTACTCACTCAATATGTAGAATTTAGAAGAATAAGAATTGATGTTTTAAAACAGATACCACCACAATGGACTTGCTTTAACCACACAGTGAGACGTTGGCATCCAGTTGCAAATCTTACGACACATAGACAAGCAACAATTTACGAAGCATATCATCCAGGCAAGTGTTCCTACTTCCTACTGTCAAATTGTCATACTTATGTACAGGATGTAGAGGTTGATTCTCATTTCCATTTCCTATATAAAATGAAAAAAAATGTGACAAAAAGCCGTTCTATTATTATTTTGACATTTGCTTATTGTTCCCTGTAAATGCACTCTTTGATTATGTTTGCTCAACAATTTATTTTTGATTTAATAATGAAAAAGGTCTATGGACGAGTGAGTTGTGTTTTAACAATCGGCAAAAAAAGAACCCCTGTCAATTAATTCTACAATAATTACAATAGTCGGCTTATAATGCTATTATATTCATCTAACTCTACTCTAAATGAATGAATGAATATACTGGTTTTGAGAGGCGTAATGTATTATATAGATGAGCAATTATGATGCTAAAGGTGACCGCAGTTGCGTAAGATGAGAGTATAAAGTTGTATATTTTTTTCAATTTTCAGAGAGATTCATTAATACTATGTATAATGATACTTCACTCCGACTTTTGGATATTTGTCAAGTCTCAGGTTCCTATCAATGTAAGTTTCTGCTTTAAACCACATATATTCAGTTACAACAAGCTCTAATTAATCATTTTCTATACTTTCTACTCTATAGGCGCTTACAATCCATTCTACAATGTGGCTTCTCTCATTCAGCCTCAAGAATTATTCTTACTTTCCTGTACAACTATTTCTCTTCTTATTGTTAAACTAATGAATTATCATCATATTCAGCTAATATATTTCAACGAAATAATCTTCTATGACAAAACCAGAAGAAAGGAAAAAAAAGTTTGCATTTACATTTTGAATCTCAAACATGCAGTCAAAGCAGCCAAAAAATATATAGTATACTACAAGTTTTACATTTACTTTTTACAATGAAATGGTATAATACTTAATGAATGATGATTGTAATGTATGATAAATGAATCTGGAAATTCAACTTCAACTTTTCCTAATTGAGTTATTTCCACTCATATTAAATTTATAAATTTTGCGTTTAAGATTTTTTCTATCTTCGAAGTAGATCTGTAGACTAAAGAAGATTTGAACAATTGTTATAAAATAAAGTTACTTTATATGAGGAGACTAAATTTGGAGAGTATTATTATTGTAAAATCTTTTATCCTCTTTAGCTTGTTGTGTAAGATCAGATAACACAATGTTGAGTACACCTGCATTTATCTACTTGTACATTTGCATACGATTACTATTACATTATCAGCTCAAGACATCTTGAAGGTGAACTTGAATGAGTGCACTGGCCATTGCAAATTGCATGTGTGTGTCTCACTCATTCACATTAGACGACATCATTATACAACAACATATAAAGACGACAAGCAGAAGAAGAAGAAGAAGAGGATGATGATGTCAAGCAAAACAATTGTTTGAGCTCAATCAGAGTGTGATCCAATTTTATAACATGTCATGCAGATTAGAGCTCAAGTTATAGTTTGTAGTCTACATAGTGCAGTCAGTGGAATAAAATTCTAAAATACAGACAGGAAACTCACAAAGTATGCAAGGGAAGTAAAACTCATTTTGATCGTGATGATGAACTACTTGAAACTTAAAACATGAGGATACATTAATTGCTTTGTGCATATAATATTACATTGTTGATGATGAGGATGAGAAATAGAGAAGGGTCTTGTCCATCATTTTTTAGTTTGATTGATGCATTGAAAAACTATGTATTTGTGGTTTACTTCTATTCTAAAAATACTAGAGCCTATTACTACGCCCATATTGGAATTGGACAGAGATACGTTTTTAATAGGCGTACTATTATGCAATGTCATTCAGATGAGGTGATATAAATACAACTTATAGTTTGTATGATTCAACAAGTTTTTGCAGCTCAGGAGACTTGTAGACAAGAGATGAGCAAAAAAAAATAAAACTTTTATAGTCAGATGCTTGACCTCAACATGGAAATGGCGTGGCTATATAAGATAGTTAGCATTATTAACGAAGACATTGTGAAATTAACAGGTAATTTACGCATGGAACATGATACAATAAAAAACGAGAATATTATGAAACAAGAGCAGTTTTCTACGTTGCATACTACTTAAAATGCTTAAAAATANAAATTAACAGGTAATTTACGCATGGAACATGATACAATAAAAAACGAGAATATTATGAAACAAGAGCAGTTTTCTACGTTGCATACTACTTAAAATGCTTAAAAATATTACATTTAATAGATGTAAATTCCAAGAAGCATAGGTAATTTATTTTTTGGTAAAGATTTTAAGCTATTGCACGTCGTCTAACAAAAAGTGGATATTATATCAATTTACAAAAGTTTCTTCCTTCACATAGTAGTACTATGATAGTACTAATAATTATTAACCAAGTCATTGCTGTCCACCAGAAATAATAGACTTAACAATTCTATCAAATCTAGGTGACTTGATAACTGAGCCAGGCATATAAAAACAATTAGCCATTAAATCACAAAATGCTTCATGTAAAACTCTAAACATCATCCTAATATCATTTTCACGTAATGGAATAGTACTTACTAGCCCACCACTAGATGCACTAGAACTTTCTTCTACAATAATGATAAATTTAACTCTTGTATTTGTCATATAACCATATAATTTGTAATCTTCTTGTTCTGTTAAATTTCCTAAATATAATTCTCTGGTTGTAGGAGCTCCAGTTTGGGATGTCATCATTTGATTACTTGCCATGAAATTATTACTTGCTGTCATATTATTTATTCCTCCTCCATCTGGTCCTTGGTTTGATAAACCACTTTGTTTTACTGGTTGTTGTAACTAAAAAGAGAATGGACATTATGAGTTACTATACAATTAATACATACTAACTTATAAGTAGAGATATGTGAGTTCATTAATAATATGACAAAATCTTCTTACATTAACACGCTCATCAATTATATCTAATGCTGAACTAACTATAAAACTTGATTCTTGAATTTTCTCTGGATCTTGACAATGAAAATAAAGTGGACTATTTTCTTTTCCAATTACAGCAATACAGACAGCCATTCTTGAAATCTGATTCTTCTCTTGTCTTTTGAAGTATTTCTAATAAAGTTAAAAAAAACAATAATAAAATTAGTACATGACAATGGACATCATTCATAAATAAAAAGTACCTTGGTTTACTAATTAGTAATTACTTCATCCAAGAATTAGGTTTATTGAGCTTCACAAAGACAAAAGAGAGAAATTGAAAAAATTGTAAAGTTTTTTTTTTTACTTTTTCTCGGTAAACTTGACAGATCAAAAGTTTGTAACTCGCTCTACTTTTGTATGTAATATGCTGCGATGATGGAAAGTGAAAGAAGCCTTCATGCTTCAATTTCATTTTTCATGAGAAATTCTAAATTATTTTTCCAGAGATATAAAATACATACTGTTTCCACAAAAATTCTATGCACAGAAATTTCCTAGAAAAAATTTCTTGCAAGATACTGAAATCCCGACACATACATTACATTGCATTATATAAAAGTATAAGTAGCTTCTTTCACGGAATTGTAACATTAAAAAGTCATGTGGAAAAAGCGAGAGAAAGTTATTAGATGACAGCTCATAAATTTTGATACTTTCACTTTGATTGTGTAACACATTCCACTGTTTATGTGTTTTCCCCAGTGTTATAATCCAATGATAAATTAACTTTGTGCGTTATGGAGTTGAATCCTTGTTAGTTTTATATCATTATTGTAGAAAATGCCAGAGAAAGAGAGAGAGAGAGATAGAGAAAGTAGTACAAGGTCAAAGTTGATATTCTCTACTACTAGGATTTCTATTCCATATTACTTCCGTACTAATCCGACACAATCTCATCAGTTCGGAGAAATAAGCCTTGTGAAAGTTGTTAGCATCACAGAGAGAGAAAATCTAGAGAGAGAGAGAGAGAGACATTTTACAGAGAAAATTTACACTCCGAGAATGCATACTTCTTTTTCCCAGTCTTGCGTGACAAATATATAAAAGATATTTTTATTCCAGCCTGGTCCTTACAGAAATAAGATGATGACCTTGTCTCAAACTTTTGCAAAAGTAAAGACATTTGAAAAAAGTTTATTGATATTCTTTTAGAAATTATTTTTTAAGCAAGTTCTAAAAAAAAGTAAAAGACCACTACATATACTGCATTGAATACAAAATATGAAATCTCTAGAAATTTGCATTTCTGTTATAATACAAAAATATATAGGGCATGACCATGAGAGAAGAGTCTCTGAGAATACATAACACAACAGGAAGAATTCATTAGTTTATTTTAGTAGACTATCAAAACTGATGAAAGTCCATCCGCCGCATACATATGCAAAATCCTTTTGGTTGTTTCTACTCCTTTTCTATTTCCTATAGAATTGCAAATTACAAAATATCTACACCAATTCACATATTTGCATTCATGATGATATACATGTAGAAAGAGAGAATTTAAGCATACATATTATACACATTCAATCTACATGATTGTTATTGACAAATCTATATTATAACTTTGCTTGCAACTACTGACTTAGTAAGCAGTAACTACTACTACACATGCCTTTCATTTCAATGGGTGGTCTTAGCTCTTTGAGCCCACAAAATTGTATCTAGAGCTTAGGTATAATATAATATTATCCCAGACCTTCTCAAAACACATTTTGTATAGGTACTGCACTACATATTCCCACATTATTTCATTCTGTATCTTTCCTTCAAAGTATTGAGTAGTGTATCTTTATATATCCTTTTTCAGTTATTTTTTGGAAGTGAAATTTTTTTCTTATTTTTTTGACAACTCTATATTATACAAATAAAAGTATATATCATTCGTTTGTTCCTATATATATACTTTCTTTAATATATTGTGAAAAATTTAGAAAAAAACTACATTTGTTCAAAAGCATTGAAAACACCTGAGAGTTCTAAGTGAAATTTTGGATATATATGTCAATATTTACACAAGGTCAAACTGTCTACAACATATAGTGTTGACATTGACATCCTCCTGTACATGTCTTTCACACTTTACTATAAAGGAAGTTACTAAAAATATGATTTGTGCATTAGTAGACTACATATATTTGAAAAAATATCAAAAAGACTTTTCATCAAATATAATTTGAATACAATTCCAGAGACAGTTGCATTTTTTGCATTATGCCAATCCATGTTTTGAATGTCTATTATATACATTTTACACAAACTTTATTATTTGTGATGTTCTATAATTGAAACCGAATGACGTACTTATTATACTTTTGATGGAATTTATAATCCATTGTGTACGATAAAATTTATATGACTCATTTTGAATCTGTATTGATTAAAAGAGAGGAGAAGTTAAGCTAAGTGAATATGTGATTAAATAATGATTTCATCGCTCTGTATTACCACACTACGACGACGAAAATACATTTTATCCTTTGGGACTCCTATAAAATGATGAAATAAATAAAGTGCTCAATCGAAACAATTAAATTTTTGATAGTATTGTGTCGTGTGCAAAAGAAAACATTTTCTACTATAAGACTACATACACGAACAATATAAATATGTGAGAAACTTAGAGATTAACATCGAGTTATATAACTACTGTTTATTAACCTCTAAGTTTTCTTTTAGTGTAGTTTTGTTGGTTTATTTTTTGCTTCGTAATAATACGTTCCGTCTATGTAAAAAAATCATTATATGCATATCTGTAATTGTGCTTTATTCGCTAAATACGTCCAAAAATAAGTTTTAATTTTTATCGTCCATATTTAATCACATCTTTACAATATACAATGGCTGATGTCAACTGTAATAATCTTGCAACAGAAGTTTCAAGTAAGTTTTATGAATGACTCTCATTTTCATGTAGATTTTATTTAAGATTTTTTAAACTATGTTGTAATAATAGAAGAATATAAAATATATCTGTATATATAAAGAATGACCTAGTTCAATTGTTATGCATGAGGTTGTATCAGTAGTGATCACACTTTTATAGATTAGTTATGGTTAATTGAAGTGAATCAAACTATCAAAAAAGAAGAAAATTTAGAAAAGAATGAAAAATACGCTTGGTTAGTGGACCGTCATATAAAGTTTCATTTTGACCCACTATACTATAAATTTTTAGTATACTTTTATATATATGTGTATTAGATAATGTGTTCTATACAACATCAAAATAATTTCCCTTTTTATGTTTTACTTTTATACAGAAATTGACTTGCAACAAGAAAAAATAATTTCCGACTCCATTGTAGTTCGTAAGCTGTTTACTGACTGCGCCAAGTATAGCTATGCAGCTCTATGTTCCTTGACTCTGAGACAATTATATTCAGAGGATGCCAACAATCATGAATTTTCTGAAAAATTGATTCATGACATAAGAGTTCACTTGGAATTACCATCTCATTCTGATGAAGTTATGTATGCTCTTTTTAGAGGTGATGGTGTGCAAAATCCAAATGTTTATGTTGAACTTGTAAAACAAGAAGATGGCCATCCTTTTACATTTCTCATTGTTAAAGACTTGGTCTACCATTCTGTCAAATGTGGTAAGTTATTTTTGTAGTTGTTGGAAGATAAGACTATGAAACATGTACTACTAAGTATTTAATATTGTAACGTTTATTCAATACTAACAATTTAATGTCTTATATAATAATGCTGCTTATAATAGGAGTTGCATCTGGTAAATCTATTTAAGAGATTTTGCATGCAATTCATAATATTTCACTCATCACATAATACATTGTACATACATATGATAATTTAATATGACTTCTCATTTCACAAATATAGGTCATTATGATAGCAGAACGAGAGCTGTAATTCTTGGAGTTAGTAGATTATTAGATATTCGGTTGTCTTTGTAAGTTGTTCTTTTAGAGTACATTAGCTTTATTAACTAACAAATTTTCACAATATAATATTATATAGGATTGAAATGATGGAAGAGTCTGCTGTAGAATTTCTAACTGTTGTTAGTCAACCAAAAACTGAGTAAGTAAAATTTCATGTATGCTATAAAATGTTTTGAATATCAACTCATGAATGTCATTTTATCAACTCTCTACAGGGACGAAGAGAAAGAGTCAGTCAAGAGACAGAGAAATAGAAAAATACAAAAGATATGCTCTAGTAGGACTAGCAACTTTAGGTAAATATTTTAAGACTATTTATTTCTAATTTTTATTTCTAACTTTATTATTCTTTGATTTTTTTTGCACTTTAGGAGGAGGAGCAATATTAGGACTTTCAGGCGGACTAGCTGCACCTTTAATTGGAGCTGGGATTGGAACCATCTTAGGTATATATAAAATATTTTTAAAAACTTATCATTGACAAACAATATAGTAACATTTAATATTAATAACATTGGCAGGTGGTGCAACAGCTTCAGCATTAGGTTAGTACATTAAATGAATTTAGTTAGTTTAATTTAAACTAATGTTTAAAGACTGAATTTTTATTATATATCATGTAATGCTTATAGGAGGCGTAGTTGGCTCTGCAGTCATTGGATCATTATTTGGTGTTGCTGGAGCTGGTTTATCTGGAGTTAAAATGCAAAAAAGAGTTGGAGAAGTAGAAGAATTTGCATTCAGATCATTGACAACTCCTCGTTGTAAAAATTTGCATGTAGCAATTGCTATATCTGGTTGGTTAAATGATGAGACTGGAGAGTGTGGATTTTGGGAACCTTGGAAGAAATTAAAATTGAGTGATGAACAATATGTTTTAATGTACGAGTCACAATACCTTTTGGAATTAGGACGAGCAATGGACTATTTACTAAGTTTTGCAGTCACAATGGCAGCACAAGAAGCATTGAAGTTAACAATTTTATCTGGATTAATCAGTGCGATTGCGTGGCCTGCCAGTATTTTAACTCTCGCATCCGTTATAGGTTAGTAGAATGAAGAAATATGTCGTATATAGAGTGCGAGAAGCAATAAGAATATTTAATAAATTTTAGATAATCCTTGGGGTGTTTGCTGTCGTCGAAGTGCACAAGTGGGACGATATTTGGCTGACGTACTTATGTCACGCCAACATGGAAATAGACCAGTTAGTTTAATTGGTGTCTCATTAGGTGCTAGAGTTGTATTCTATACATTACTTGTAAGTTGATATCTTATATATGTACTTATAATGATAAATTATTGAGAGCAACTTGATATTTTGTATAATAGGAACTAAGTCAAAGGAAAGGATCTGAAGGATTAATTTTAGACGCAGTAATGCTTGGAGCTCCAGTAACAGGCAAAGCAAGTAGTTGGAGAGCAATTTCACATGTAGTTGGTGGAAATATTGTAAATGGATATGCAACTGGAGATTGGTTACTCAAATTTTTGTATAGAACAACTACAGGACATTATCGAATTGCAGGGTTAGAGCCAATTACATGGAAGGTATACTAATGATAATGACTTTTAGAAAATTTCCATAAATTCTACTTATGTTTAATTTACGCAGTGTAACATTTATAAAACTTTTTATTTGCTTTTCAGCATCCGAGAATGCATAATGTTGACTTGAGTTCAATTGTTACGGGACACTTGGACTATGCTAAAAAATTAGATGAAATTCTAATATCACTTGGTTATGCAGAACAACATGAAGTCCTCAGGCAGTCATCATCAGTACAAAATCTCAAAGCTCTTATGGATAACAACAACACTCTGACCAGATGTCAATCATTAGACTCTTTCTTCAAGCCAACAGCCATTGAACAAATGAAGATAGATCGAATATAGTCGTTGTATATATAAAATTATATGAGTTACATATTTATTATTCCGTTCCGTCATCGTATTATATTTTATTCTAACAGATGTGATAGTCTTCAAAAATCTTTAAACATTGCAAAAATGAGAAAAAAGATTAATTCATCATCATCAAAACATATCAGTATTATACAGCGATGATACTTCAGTGTATGTAGACTCCAAAAAATAATATAGAAAATTAGAGCTAAGAATTTAGACGCTATGTATTAAGAGTAATGACTGACGTACTAACTAAAAAATATAGAGAGCTAAAAATGGTACCTTGCATACTAAAAAAAACTCTAACGATAGTATTGTATATATAACATAAAAAAATTAATTATAAGAAAAGTATCCTACTAACCCATATGCTTCCGTACAAAAAAAAATGTATCAAAAAGTCATTTGCCAAAAAAGGTGCAAAACAATTGTAGAGAATCCTCTATTCAGACACATAAAAGTAGAGATATATATGGCTACTACTATCAAAAATTTTAAATTGATACACAAAAATATTTATATAATATGAAAAATCTATATATTTTTAGAAAACCTTGTGAGAGCAATGAAATTCATCATCTGCTACTTCATTCATATAACACTACAAAAAATCTCTTAATACATTCCTAAATGAAGAAAATCCTATTTACCTATATATTATTATTACCGTTCTTGGTATTTTCTTAAAAGAATTTACTATTGTAGTTATTAAAAACTTATATGCAAGCTTTATACTAAAAAAAGCTTTTTACAATATTTAGATTATGATCAAATCAAAACCTGATCTGATCATATAACATATATGAGAAAACTAGAAGACTTAAAAGAAAC
>VCNE01001058.1:0-11944 GCA_009869805.1 Oncopodura yosiiana
GCCAATTCCCTATGTTAATACATTGCGCTCACTCTCTTTATAACGCATTTGTTTATAACGGAAATCTGCCTATAACATAACTATTTGACGACATTTTATGAAACGTTACTCTGTTTATAACGTAAATTGGCTTAAAATTCCACCTTAGTTTATATATTTCTCACATTTTTGACAACATTTCTTCAATATTTAAAATCTTGAAAACTTTTCTCGTGTCGTGAAACTTTACTTCGAGCATCATATTAACCATATGAGTACATAAACAAATAGTAAATAGAAATCATCGACTCTCTTTATAACGGAAATTATGCTATTTTGTTCCAAATTATCCTACAAAGAGAGTTTGTCTTTATCACTCTCTCTATAACGTATAAAATTGAGAAATTTTGGCGTTACGTTATAGACAGAGTCCACATATAGTTTTTATTTAACGTAATTGTTTGCTACTCAATCCTGCTCTCATTTGACTCAATGAGTAGAAGGAATTTAAGATGAATTTATATATTATCTGTTGGCCGCAGATAATATAATTATGTGAAATGCACCTAATTCTAAGCATCATTCCTATGTAAATAAAGGTCGAAAGTTTCATGTCATGAAATCGTTGACGATCTCACTTTGCCTCTATAAAACTCTAAATGTAAACATTGCATTGTGAATGTAGTAATTTTCTTATGTAAATTACGTCCAATGAAAAAGGATAGAAAGTTCTAAAATGTACCACATAAATCGTATTTTATTAAAACTCGCATTTCTGACAGATTTTATTTTACAAGTTTTTATTCTGCAAAGTCGCAAAGTCTCAGAAAATGAAAATACAAGTGAAAGGGGAATAAGTAGACAGCGCGAAAAAGTTCATCCACAATAATTTTTTTACAGAAACACATGTTTCAGAATTTTATCTCAATTCATAATAATTCATTGTTAGAATTAAGCTCCAACATCGTCAACAATCATTGATCATTTATTAGTCATGGACTTAATTACAGTGAAGGAAGAACCAGCTGAAGAAACTAAACTCAATAACCAACACTCTCAAAGTTTTACTTGGGTCCAAGTCAAAACTGAACCAGAATCTATTTTGGGTATTGATGACAATTGGCTAGAAAATGGTTCATCCTTTTCTCAAGGTAATGCCAACAATACCTTAAACCTTATGAACTAGTGCTAAACAGTTCTCATTATTTTTAACAGGAGTAACTAATTTAAAGCAAGAGATTTGCAATGATGACTCTGCCGCTGCCACAACATCAGTCAAACGAGAGTTTCTAGAAGACCGTAAGAATTTAAAGAATCTCTCATATTATCATCATACATCAAATCTTAATTACATGCTGTAAAATATATTCTTATTTCCTCCTCAGTTTCAGACAGCGATGCGGAGACAAATGAACCAAAGAAAATATCAAATTATTGTGAAATCTGTCAAAAGTTCTTTGCCACCAAGAAAGGTAAAGGAGTACATTTGTATACGAAAGCACATCGTCTTGCTCTAGCTTTACAAAGTAAGTGGAAAGAAAGTTATATTTTAAGTCGAGCTAATATTTAATAATTTCTGCACTAATCAGATGCTGAAGCTTTTCCTGACTTTGCCAAGTGTCCAATTTGTGAAAAAGTGATTACAGATGGTCGTACAATGAGAATTCATTTAGACACTCATAAAGTATTTCCAAACATTCCAACTGACTCAAGTTTAATGGAAGATCCAGAATTTAGGAAATTACATGGTAATCAGAAATAATATTTTAGTCTATATTAAATCTCATTTGTTGTAAGCTTAATTGGCTATTGGTTATGCATATGGTTTTTAGTTTAAATTCTAATTTGACATTTCTATTTCTTTTACAGAATGCTCTATATGTGGACAAGTGATACCTAATCCAGAAGGAATGAAATCACATTTAGAAACTCATGAGCGAACTTGCATTCCATGTAAGAAAACTCTTGGTAGTAAATATGGATATAGAATGCATTGTCTCTCACGCACACATCAAGCAAATGTACAAATGGCATCGAAGGAAGAGGAAGATGAAAGTAGGAGTAGCAGCGAGAGTGACAATGGTAATAATAATTTTTAAAATAAACGAAAATAATGCTGAATATAATTGAGTTTGCAGATAATGATATTTTAATACATCAAGCAAATGTACAAATGGCATCGAATGAAAATGATGAAAGTAGGGGTAGTAGCGAGAGTGACAATGGTAATAATAATTTTTAAAATAAACGAAAATAATGCTGAATATAATTGAATTTGCAGATAATGATATTATTAGTACATCAAGCAAATGTACAAATGGCATCGAAGGAAAAGGATGAAAGTAGGAGTAGTAGCGATAGTGACAATGGTAATAATAATTTTTAAAATAAACGAAAATAATGGTGACTATAATGAATATGATGAATTTGCAGATAATGATATTTTAATGTTCCGAAAACGTGGTCTCATTTTCTGTTGTAAGCTATGCAAGAAGAAATACAACGTCCAGTCAAATTTAAGAATCCATAAGAAGAAGATTCATCAAGGGAAAACGGTTAAAAATGAAATTCCAGAATGTGAACTATGTGGCATTGATTTCATTAACGATGTTTCATTAGCTAAACATTTAAAGTCTGTACCTCATCTTCGGAATTTAGCTAGGAGTTTGTATATGAAGAAAAATAATTTACCTGTCAATGGGAAATGATATTGTAATTTGTGTTGTAGCTGAAATAAGAGTGGTTATATTTTTGTTACATTCGTTATAGGAAATTGTAAAATAGTGTAGTATCGTTAAAATTTCAGGGGCTTCATCTTTATTTCTGATTAGCAACTATAACTTTAAATGTTAATTTCAGTTTATCTATACAAAAATTTAATAATATATACCTAATTTTATTTGTCGGTAATATCATAAACCGAATTTGACATAAATATTCTTATGATTTCTAGTATATAAAATTCAGTAGGCAAATTATATTTTGTTAACTCAATATATTTATACTGCCACTTTTCACTTTCCTAATAAACTGTCATTCGGATAAAAGAACTCATGAGTAAATGTGTACAAGAGTTTCGTATAAAAATATTTACGACTAAGAATAGAAATTCTCTGACACCTAGAGATATTCGACAATTATAAAGGGGTCTTTCCTAAATAAATATTTTTGTAAATCTTGAAAAAAATCCGTTCCTGAATCTCATTGGTCACAAGCATAGTGTCAATTTTCTTCTTTGCTCTATTAAATGACTTCTGAGATGATTTAAGTTGAGTATATTTTTCTTAGTATCCTTATAGTTGGTCGAATTTGTAATCCTTGTTTTAAGTTTGCCTATATCATTTAAATTAATAAAATTAATCAGATAAGAGATAACAGGGTTGTAAGTATAACTTAAAACTTACGCATTACTAGAATGTTCCTTCTTATGATGTTTAACTAAATTAGAAGGATCTGCTGTTGCAAAACTACAATTAAGAATTTGACATTTATAAGGCTTAGCTCCAGTATGAGTATTCAGATGAATTTTTAGTTTATACTTGAGATGAAATTTCTTTTCACAGTAGTCACAAGCATAAACTTTATTTGGTAGCATTGGAACTTTCGGAACTGGCATCTCTCTAGTTTCAGTTTTAATTGTAGCCTTAGTTGAGTCAATGTCAATTTTCAAGGGAGATGCTAAATTGACACTCTTTCTTTTTGGTCGTTGACTCTGACTTCCTCCAATTGCTCTAGATTAAATTATAATAAATAATATAAATATAAATTATAAATTATAAACTTGATATACTTTCTATATAAAGTTCTTACGATGGTTTAGGATGAAATCTTCTCTGATGCTTATGCAACAGTGACGGATGACCAGCAGCAAAATTACAATTAAGACATTTGTACGGCTTAGCTCCAGTATGAATATTCTGATGAATTTTCATTTGTCTTTCATATTCAAATCGCTGGTTACAATATTCACAAGCAAATGGTCTTTTACTTAGACGAAAAGCTTTTCTATGATGCATTTTGTATTTTCTTGGACTGCTAATTTTCACTGGGGATGACGGTTCAACTTTACTTCTTTCCTGTAATTTTATAATTAGCTTCATTGGATCCTTCTCAATTATTAGAGCTGCATGTCTACAAACAAAGTTTTGTGTTATTAAATCACATTGATTGAGAATGAGATATAAACTGCTAATTTTCACTGGTGATGACGGTTCAACTTTACTTCTTTCCTGTAATTTTATAATTAGCTTCATTGGATCCTTCTCAATTATTAGAGCTGCATGTCTACAAACAAAGTTTTGTGTTATTAAATCACATTGAGTGAGAATGAGATATAATAGTGTATTTATTTGTATCTTACTTAATTTTAATTAAATTGGTGTCATAGACTGAAGAATGCTTCTCACTCACATGTTTTCTTAATGTATTAAGATCAAGTAGAAATGACGAGCAGAAAGTACATTGGAGCCACAATTGAGTTTCTAATTTATGCATAGTCTCCATGTTATGATGTTAAATGTTATTGTTACTGGAGAAAATATAAATGAGCCGTTACACTCACTCACAACAGAATGGATATAGTAAATATGTAAGGAATTATGAATAATAAAAAGATTTATTCCCCGCTCTGGAAGGCAGGTGAAGATTAAATTCATATTTCTCTATTGTGTAGCATGTACAAATGAGAGAATAACAAAACACGTAGTATTACAAATATACCCTTCTGTCTTAATATACTAAGCTACATGTAAGAAAAATGTAAGAAGGACAACAGTACTATATAAATATAACTTAGTAAGATATACATGCATATACCATGCATTATAAATTATAAGTAAAATTAGCTCTTACACATAATTCTTAAGTTTTACTTTTATCAACAGTACCCCTTGACATTGTAGCCAAAATTTTATTGAAATTCTGGTTTAAAGAAATACACTTAATGTAGCTTCTAACCCTACATGTGCTTGTTACGAGAAATTGAAGAAAAAATTAGAGTATTTAAATATGTTAATGTTTGAGAATGTAGACCTATAGTCTTAAAATGAAAAAGATATCTACAAAAGCGATGAACACAATATTTGGGTCATTGCCGCAATGTAAATAAGGGTTTAGCATTTTTAACAATGTCCACAGATTTAGTCGAACGTTAATAAGCAAAAACGATGTTACAGACTCAAAGACACAGCTAAAAGACTGACCCCACGACAATTAGATTTGAGACCAATATTCGAATGTCAAGACTGTGAATCGCTGAAAGCATAAGAAAATCCTTAATTGATGATACAGCGTCTTTTAGGTATTACAATTTGTAAGCCATTATTTAGAAAATAAATTAAAAAGGAGCTTTTAGTAAGCCAGATAGAAAACAGAGAGTTGGTAGATCTAATGAAACAAAAGTGAAAACAGAAGAGCTTTATGTATCTCCAATTTACAGTAAAATTTTGCCAGGAGAAAGAGATGCTCTACAAATTTGCGATGAATAAAAAGATTAGGGTTTCAAAACAGTTAATGGTAATTACTTTGAGTGAGTTCTACAACGAGTACACACAACTTAATCCAGAAACTCTGTCTCTTTTTCAGTTTTGCAAGCTTAAACCCAAGCAATGTAAATGGACGACAGTAGAGATGAAGCAAAATTTTAGACTATTATGAGATACGCTAATTTTACAATTGTCGTAGGTGAAAAACTGTCAGATACTTTTGATAAGTTGAAGAGTATCACTATTTAGATTACAACTCGAATCCATACGATTTAGAAAATTTTATAATACAGATCTGGATTAATTCAGTAATAGTATAAAATTTGCATTTATCTATAAAATCAAATACATTAAACTTTGCTGTCTTCGTAGTTTTGCATTGTCGGCCTGCATGCAACCACTTTCTTTTAGCTAAGAAAGTAAATTGTTCGAGAAGATTGTATTTGTTTAACAAGTATTTACTGATGATACCTATCTCAGTAAACTTAACTACAGATATCAGGCATCTCTATTAAATAGAGAATACAGTATACTAATATAACAGTAAGTACATACACATGATTCATAAAGAGTTTTACAGTTCTTATATAATTACACTTTTTTCTGGAAGTAAGTTGCTAGTCATGACTCCTGTGGCACTCAACTGGCAATTCATGGTTGAAAGATCTGTTGAAGTAACAATACAATTTCATGTCCGAACTGCAATAAAAATATAAATTTCTTATATGCCTATAAACGTAAAAAATGTTAATATCAAAATTTCACTAACCTTTTATTACTTATCGTACTATATTCGTGAATCTTCCATATTAATAGTGATCTATATTTACTTTGGGGCAATATATATCAATTTTTAATTCAAGGAGTGTTCAACAAGATTTGACTAACAGTCAACAACATTGCTAGCTCTCTACTTACTGACTTCTGCTATAATATGAAGCTCAAAATTTGTATTAATATTAGTTTAACAATAAACTGGACATTAGTATACATTATATGCTAAAATTATTCACTTACATATTGAATGCAAGGTGTGTCATGAATGTATAAAAAAGTGTATACAGTGGGCTCTGTCTTTAACTCAACTCTCTATAAGGTAAATATCAGTTACTCTTAATGAAATTCCTATCTTCCTATTGTTAGTACATTCCGTCCACTCTCCTATAACAAAATAATGATGCTCAGTTCCATAATACGCTATAGTGAGAGTTTCTCTATAACGCAAATCTCTCTATATCGTATAAAATTTAAAATGTTTGCATCACGTTATCAACAGAGTCCACTGTAATGTACTTCTGGCTTTTTAAATGACAATAAACCACACAATGCTAATTAGTACTTAGCATAAGAAAGAAAACAGCTTAAAATCTAAAATACTTTTCACAACTATATCTCTTATCAATATTCAATATGAACACTTTAAAAATCTCTCTATTTACAATTCACTTATGACCTTGCATTAAATTTCATATCATATCAACTATCAACATCACTAATGTCACACACCACATAAATTTGTCTTACGACTCAACACAAAAAATAAATCGCAATGTTTCGGCACATTGTACAGAGTTTTAAAATCAATATGTCATTAACAAGTTAAACGTATTTGACCTAGATATTGAACTCTAACATATTGGCCTCTCTCCTAACTCTATTAGTAACATAGTAGTATATATAGCTAATTGAGCTGCATATCTATAGTAGCATAAAGCATATACTAAAGCAAACGTAAAGTCTACTGACATTGATATATGTAATCAATTTAGTTATCAGAAACTAAGATATAGCACTATGTTGTGTAACTCATCACAAGATTACATATAGAATACGTCATAATTGTGACGAGCACTCATTCACGTTCAACAAGCCGACATACATGCAGCCAATCACGTACTTTTCTCATGATATACTATAATACATAATTCTACAACTATGTTACATCTATATATGCTACATATGTATATAGGTATATAGCTCTCACTATATGATTATATAAAATAAAATGTACTTGAACTATAAGCACGCAGACAACTTTCAGACAGCAAAAAGAGCTCAATTCTCTTTCCATTAAAAGTGTAGCTTAAGTTCACTAGTAAGAAAAAAGTGACATTTTAGAAATTTTGTATAGAATTGTGAACCTCTAGGAAAAAGTTTTGGAGTACTAAGTATTAAAACGGTAAGATCTCCCTAAACCTGTAATATTATAATACATAATACTATTGATTACATTTAAGTTTCTTATTGACATTGCAGAAATTAGGACAAAATGTCTAATGAAACGAGCCTTCGTGTCAGAATGTTTCAACTTCGTTGGCCATATCTCTGCTCAAGAGTGCAGCTTGATGATCCATTAAACCCATTTGGGTTAATGGTACCTGAAATCAGCAATACTTCAAAAGAGTCTAATTTAGCCAGTGAAAAATTTCATTTCTTCCGTCACTTTTATATTCCTACAAGTGTCAGAGCTGAAGGTTTTGAAGAAGAGGTGTCAAGAGAGCAATTGATCTCAACTCCAGTTCCTCATAATGATACTAAGACAAGGGTTAACAGCTTAGGACAATTAGCAAGGCAGTGGCAGAAGAATTTTGGATTATGAGATTTTATGCAGATTAGATAAATAATGTGTAGCTGTTAAGTCTATTTATGTATTCATAGTGTATAAGAGTCTAAGAGTCACAATTTAATGTCTCAATCTTGTTTCGAGTGTAACCAAAAGTGCTCAATGTTTCCAATTTACTATACCCTGTTTAAATAAAATTATATATCTAGTTTATTAGAATACTAAAAATGGTTTGGAACTCACTATAGAATTTCTTAACTGCATAACTTTGGACATTTAATACATGTATTTATAAACTGGCGACCCAATTATTTTACAACACATGGAATTTAATACATCAATTAAATATTAATTAGCAATAAAGATGCTAGGAATCGAACCCAGAACCTTGTACTTTCAAAGAGAGTGCTCTACGACTAAATCTAGTCAAATGTCATTTTTGCTTAACACACAACAGACGTTACTAAAATAATTTATGATATTATTTACATGACAAATACACATGTTTATTTTATTTACATACTCAACTACAGCCTCTATGTATTAAAATACATATAAATTCAACACAAAATACTACAACTGAAATTACAGCACTTGTCGTCAATAAATAGAAACACAAACTTCTAAATAATATAGACTCCATTGCAATTGGCTTAGGCAATCGATCTTTATACTCTAATCTCTCTCTAGCCATTTCCTCTTGAAAACTTCCAAACTTATTTGGTAATTTATTCCATAACTCAACAAGACCAGCTTCACCAGCTAAATTCAATTCTTCATAAAACTTTCTCCCAAAATGATATTGAAATGCTGTAAACTGTTGTGACTTGATAAACGGCTTTTTTGTATAGGAGCACCCTCGATTTAGTTGAGAAGCTTTAACTCTTTGCTCAAAGTATTCTGCAGTGTTTACATATTGAAAATGAGCTAAGCGTCTTCCAGCTTGGAAAGGACATTCATATATTGACATGTCATCTGGATCCATTAGATGAAACACTTTATTAAAATTAAAATCTTTCTTATAAGATTTTTGGCCAAAGTAAAATGTAAAGTAAGCTCGGTTCAAATATGACAAATTCTTCTCACATATTTTATAATCATGCTCCAGCAGCTCATCAATATCTAAAAATGTTCGAGGTCGAGGTGGCAAGTAAATATCAGATCGAAACTCAATTTCGTACAAACTTGACATTAACATTGACAAATAAATTAAAATTAAGTCTAGCATTACAATTTGCTTTACACCTTGGCGAAGACTTATAGCAATAGTTCGTACAAAAATTTCACTAAATTTAATATTGCGCTTCATTCCAAATAATACCGAAATGCTTACAGTAAATGGAAAGATAATTAATATCGATAGCCATATAGCTAATGAAAACGGCTTGAGCCACAATTCATAAGATTTTAACTGATATGCATCATCGCAATAAAATAAATTTGCTGAAACTATTTCTTCCGGAAACCAAATACTCCATTGCATTACTCGCGTATTAAAGCGAGTGATATGCGCACCAATTGTGACATTTTCATTATGATGTTGCTTTTGAGTGAAGTGCTTGACTTTTAGTAAACACATTTCTGAGTAAAAATCAGCATTCGCACCAATGCCTCGTAACTTTCACCGACTTTCTCTACAATTGCTTTCACTGCTTTTCTCTTGATACTTGGGTCACTTAGGGGCACTTAATGAACAGGATTTATCATTTTCTGGTTTCCTATTAATGCTTTAACCATTTCTGAGTCTTGACAAAACTGTGTAGACAGTAGAACTTGGAATATAATTTCATCAAGATTTTTTGAAATATTATATGCAGATTGAAGAGAGCCTTTTTCCAAAAAATCTTGGATTAGCTTTCGTTTTTTGAGTACATCGAACGCCATAAAAATATTATATGCAGATTGAAGAGAGCCTTTTTCCAAAAAATCTTGGATTAGCTTTCGTTTTTTGAGTACAATAAATGCCATAACTTTGGTAATTCTTAATCGATTTTCAAAATTCTTTCGGTTTTGAAACAACAGTTAGTGACCTCACAAAAATTTCAAATTTTTATTCGCGCTCCTGCCACGCTGCGCAGCATATATACAAATACTGTCATTTGAATTCCGCTTACGATAGGTAAAGAAGTAATAATCTTAGATTTCTCTGAACTTCGTGGAGTAGCAAAAAATGTCAAAAAACAAAAGGCTTTTGACTTCAGAATAGACATTTTAGGATTTTACGTCTTTTCTAGCCTCGTTTGTTTACAAGTAGGTACATGAGACTTGTAGAAAAGGCGGACAGCTCTATTCCAGTAATGCTACAGCTTTAAGATGTGTTCAGGGTCAAAACAGTCCTTCTTTCCCATTATACAAGTCTAACATGTAGTAAAATTACCACAGCCGCTATTAACATGAAGTCAGCTGGTTATCTTTTAAGTGAGTTCAAGACTATACAATTATTTTTAAGTATTAATGACACATTTGAAAAACGCAAAAACCATTGAATTTCTAGTGAGCGGCATTAAGCATACTCAAAATAATACGAATCTTATCACTATTTTATTACTTGCGATTAAATTACAATATCTACTTCACTTCTGATATCAGAATTAAACTCTACACAAATAATTACATATAATTACGTTGACGTTAATTAATTTAAAGCAGTTGCAACCAGAATATTTTTACTAATCGCAAGCGGCGTTAGACTTGTATCATACTGGAATAGAGCTGTGCATATAAAAATTGTATAATGGAAATCAGTAGCCTTTGACCTCCTGCTTAGTATCGAACGTTTCAACTTACTAAAACACTTTTTGAAAAAAAGTTTGTTTACTCGACTTTGGATCATTATTATTGGTACTAACAAAACAGTCAAAAGAAGTTTGACATTGGAAACGAATTCAATTCTAATGTAACATTTTCTCGTTAATGAATCAAATCACTATTTTAGTACGTTTTGAATGAAAAATAATGAAAATAAGAATAACTAAAAGTAATAGAAAAGTACAAATGTATATTGCTGAAAAAGATTTTAGTAAAAGTATAAACCAAAAGTTGTAGCGTAACTTCTACCCAATCGTCTAATATTGTGAGTAAAAATGTCATTTTACTTGTAATCTGGGTTTCTTGATGAAAATTCTCAAAATTTTTTTAAATTCTTTTCGCTAATTGTTTTGAATACCATTTTATAAATCTTTTTATAAAATTTGAAACGATAATACTACACAAAATATCTACAGTACTGTTTAACTGCAATTCTATCAGCAAATTGGGGATAACATTAAACGACTAATTACATTTTTAATTTGATTCAGAAAAATGACCGATATTCTAGAGACATCTACGGTTTCAGCAGAGAGAACATCGTCCCGGTGCTTGAGAAGTCATGTAACCAGGCCATTAGTAATTGACAAGGATATGATTCGCCCAATATGGACAGTTGATAGAAAAACAGAGCCGACATCAGGTGACTCGAATGAAGAAAAGGTTAGAAAATACCATATACGAAGCTTTGCTTTGAATTTACAAAAATGTACTTCATAAGATGTTTGGAAACAAGCCTTCTTTCTCACTATACAAGTCACATGTAATAGCATTACCATTTTGCTGCCATTCTGACACGAACGCCGATTGCGATTATTAACATTACACAAATCAGCTGGTTACAACTGCTTTAAATTAATTAACGTGAATGTAATTACATGTAATTAATTGTATAATTTTCAATTCTGACATCAGAATTGAAGTAGATATTGCTAGTCACTACTACTTAAAATAGTGACAAGATTCCTACTATTTTGAGTAAGTTTGATGTCGCTCACTAAAAATGCAATGTTTTTTTGCGTTTTTAAAAATGTCATTTACGCTTAAAAATAATCGTGTGGCGCACTTACGGGTATGGACTAAGAAACTCGTTTTCCCGCGCCAGAAAACT
>VCNE01001059.1:0-10465 GCA_009869805.1 Oncopodura yosiiana
TTTTACAGAGACTATAGAGAGAGACGACGACTCGACTATCATCATGTGTAGAGATTACATAAAACGACCCTGTAAAAGAGAAAATAAAGGAAATCCAGAGTTTTCCGTTCTGTATAATCTCTGTGTATTATTACTACCGTTCCTGCTTCGGCTCTAAAGTACTTTCATTGCAAACTGCGTGTAAAGATTAAGCCTTTCTCTTCTTGTCCCTTGTCGTGTCTTATTACTTCTCTCTATACAATGAAAACTGAATCAAAAGGTTAAAGTGGTAATTCTTACTTTTTCATTACAGAGTCGATTGGGTAAAATCTTCTCAAAGTAAATTTTATTTTTTGTTGTTGTACAAAGTGATTGTCAATTCCAATAAATTGAGATTTGTCAGTGAAATTATTTTGTGTTGCAATAAAAATGAAAATTAATCTTGATATGTTGAAGGTTGCGTGGTAAGAGCATCAAATTAATATAAATAGCGTCGTAATTTCAATTTCGAACTACACATTTGAATTAATTCTTCTAATAATAAAAATCTTGGTTCAAGTTCGCCTGATTAATTAAAAATTAAATATAACACAAGAACTACAAATGAGTTGACGCCTTTCACCTTCTGAACTTTCACCTCGCCAACTGAGTAGACAAACACATCAACTTTAAACACTTTACTGTCGTCATATTCGTCGACAATAGCAATGTAATAAATTTCAAGCGGAGAATGCCTACTACATCTACTAACTACTAAAACTGCTGTTAATTGCGTCTACACTTGTAACTACATTAGCTTAATTGGAATTAATATCAACTCTCTCATGTTTACGTGGCTTGCATAGGGAAAATGCACTTAGAGAAAAGGTAAGGCAAGAGTGTTGTTACAAGTAGTAAATAACACAGTTGGAAATGTAATGTATGATAGTTTTCCTATATATATGTAGCTAGCACACATTACTTACATTTTAGCAATCTCCCTCATTGCTGTAAAGCTCAAGAGAGAAAGTTTGTAAATTGTGAGTTAATCCAGCTCTAATTCAACCATTAAACTTATTCAGGATAAATCCCTCTTCTTGTTTTCTCCCAACAACTTTAACTTTCATTTCGAAAGTCCTTATAAATAGAACGATGCTAGTACACCACATACACTAAAGTCTTCTCTGTATATATGCAAACCTACTTACGCTTCACTACTATAATTCTCCTATAGTTGTGTAAATACGTTACATTGCGATAAAGAAGAGAGAGAGAAACTATACACAGTGTACTTTAAGAAAATGAGAAATGAAGCAAAACTCTCGAGTGAAATGAATTGTGTAACTATGTTGTTCTTTCTGTCCTTTTCTCTTCCTTCCTTCCTCTTTAAGTAGACTATATAGTCATATAGAAATAGATTCAGTCTCTAGATATACAAAAACTTCTCAACTCTTCTTCTTATAACAGCAGAGCTCAAGGAGAAAGCAGAAACTAAAGTTGGCCTCGTTTTATTTCAGATTCGAGAATTCAGCACACAAGAACCAAAAAGACTTAAGAGACGAAAACAGACATTTTGCTACTATAAGAGAATCGAGTGGTTTTTTTTATTTTTGGTTCATCATGTGTGTATAATATCTTTGAAACTTCATTTCCTCTGCACTAAATAACATTGAAGACTCTACCGACGGTCAATAAGAATTGAATTTCCTTTCAAATTATACAATGAGCAATAAAAAATTATACTAATAGCAACCTTCATAATATAAAGAGTCTAATAATATATTCATTTTTAACCATTGACTCTGAATTTACATTTATACACTCAGTGAAAACAATAACCTAGGCCAACAACTCCCTTTGCACTAATAAAAAATGAAAAATACAGTTGGAGAATAAGTGTTAGTTTCCTTCTCCCAAACCAAACATTAGCAAGCATATACAGAAGAGAAAAAGTGCGAAAACTCCTTTTCCATGCTATATTCTGAAGATAGTTTTGCTTTTAGCGTCCAACTTCCTCCGATGTGTAGACTTTTAGTTTTGTGTGTGTATGCTTATATCGATTTTTGTCTTTCACTCTAAAAACCTAGTGCTACACTGTATATAGCCAAATGGAAGTAGACAGACTATTTCTATAAATAGTGAAACACGATATATGCGTCATTTTGGGCAGACTTTGTGTATATAGTTTCTATAAAATGTATATAAAACCACTACTATTACAGCTATTACCCACTACACTTTTAGCCCATGACGAACGCACATTTAGACGCAAGGTTCTTTCTTATAGTCTCAGAGTTACTTTTCTATAATACTTCTAGGTCGCGTTTACAACTTACAGAAGCAATGTACAACATTTTCCCACAAAATAATATGCTTTTTACTTTCTCTCTCGTAAGACACACACAAGTTCTATACTTTCACTTTCTACTACACAAAACTCTTTCAAAACTCTCTCAACTTTGCTCAGCTCAACTAAACTAACATGACGAAAGAGAGATGAAAGGGACGACATATATCTTTATAAAGAACAATGGAAAACAATAATGCAAGAAGCAGTGACAGGCTTAGAACACAATGCCATTTCATACACAGCATAACAACAGCCTTCAACAATTCTCTCAACGCTTCAACATTTCCAACTTGACTTGAACACTCCATCATGAAAACGAACGAAAGAAGCAAATATACCTTCTTCTGTACTTTCACAATATGTGCTCAATATTATATTCTCTCTTCTTCCTTTGCTACTGCTTCTATTCACAAATAGAAAATGTGACTCAAAACCATTATTGATCCTTGACATTTTCGGCAACACTCACTCACTCATGGTGCCTTTCACTCAACTCTTCTCTGACATTATAGACAAGAGTACAATAAAGGCTAAAGCAAATATGGACTCTTTTCTCCTAACATTTTTTTCTTGTTTGGCAAAAGTGAAGACTTGAGTAAGTAATAGGAGACTTTCTTCTCGAATATTGCTCACTACTATATATATACTTGGTTTGGTGAGTATGTTATTTCTACGAGTATTATTTCTTCAAATGGCTTTTCTTCTTTTAGTTTTTTTGGGCACATTGTTTATAAAATGCGTGGGCTACTACTACACAAAAATAAAAGCATCTTCAATCTTTTAGTTGTATATAAAATGAGTTGGAGTAAGGATGTTGTGATTTTACAATGTCAAACTAGTGGTTAAGGCTCATAAAACAGACAAAGTAGCACTAGTGACTCTTCTCGTGTCCTTATTTTATTGTTTGGTCCTAAAGGTATCTCTAAAGTATAAAAAGTGGTACTTCAACTTCAATGTTTAAAAGACATGTCACGCTACTTAGCTTTTTAAAACCACGAGAAAAATGAGAGAGAAAGAGAGTTTTTTTGAGTACAGACGTATAAATAGGTACAAAAATTTACCATTTGCTTTGAGTCTAGTAGAAAGAATGAGAGAGAGAGAGGAAATACATAAAATTACAGGAGGCTGAGAGTACTCAAATAAAAAAGCAAATAGGCTTGAAAAATTACAGGCATAAAATAAATATATCTTATGTGAGTATGTAGTGAGTAACTAGAGCAAATGTCGTAGCAAAGAAATGAAAAAAGAAAGTTGGAGAAAAGATAGGAAGAGAGAGTTGGATGAATTTGTAGAATCATTCATTCATTTTATATATTTTATATACATTACATATAAACATCTAAAAGTAAAGCATGTTACGACTCTGGTGAAGCACAAAAACACATTTTTATACTGTTGAGCGAATTGCAGTGTGACGACGGAATTTATGAAGCAAGCTGACTAAAGCTAAGCTGCTATATATCTAACCCATTATTTTAGCCCATTATTTTCTTCTCTTTTTTTGGGTTGCATCACATTTTCTTTTTCTCAATGCATTTTCTATGAAATAATACTTTTCCTTTTCGCCACCTATTTTTTACTTGTTGGTGATTTCTGAGTTAAAGAGATAATGTATAGTTTTTTTTGCTACTATTATAATAGTATCATATGTTATGGTATTTTGGCTCAATAAGATAAAAAGGCAAATGGAATTTTGTTGCAATCATGCATGAATAGAGAAAAAGAGAAAGTCAGTAAAGAAATCAAAGATATGTACATATAACGTAGGCGTTAAAAAAGCGAAAGAGACGTGTTTTGTATTATTTGTAGTGTAAGAACAAATACATGGGATAAGTAGAAAAAGCACTTTGAAAAAAAAGTGGAACGTGAAACAAAGTGGATTATATCTCACTCAGCTCTACTCTCTCTACTTCTCTTCACTTCAAATCAAAGCTGCAAAAGTAATAGGATCGTTTAAGTACTTTTTCCTGTAGCCTATTTTTTGTGTCAATTATTTCTTGTCTAGCACTATTAGTCTCAATAATTTTGTGGGTGCTGAAATGAAAAGTTTGATTGTCTACACAATTTGTTCACAACTTTTACTCACGTATTATATATGTATATATACGTCACTGGAATCGTTCAAAAACTTTTATTAATCCTAAAGTATACACTTTAGTTTGCTAATATGTACATATGTATATAACGATTTATTTCATATCTCAAGTTTGCAATAAATATAAACCTAGTTTACAACACGTTTTCTAACCCAGCTCTTCTTATCGTTAGTACATATAATATAGTATAGATTGGTGCAGCATGTACTCTTTTGTCGGTAATAAAAGTAAAGTGATGTATGATTATTGTTGAAACAATCATTGTAATTTGCAATGCTTAGTCAATAATGTTGGGTAATAATGGCACATGCAATCTGACAATATGTGCCATAACATGTTTCATTTTGTTTGATTTTAGCTAACTTATTTTTCAGACTCAATACAAGAGATGATCAGTAGTTCGAGTATTTTAGTTTCCACGCTGTTCAGTTTTTATTAGACTTCATTCGAAGTATATTTCTGGAATATTAGTTCCAGTCTTCCTGCTGTGTTGGTTTCATAAAATATTTCGACTAGAACAGCTAGCATGGTCTGGTTTACTAATATGTCTAAATTCCTTTACTATTTTTCTTTTAACTGTAAGTACTTATGTACATTATATCACACTAAAAAACCACAAACTCACATACTACTACCAAAGATATAAATCAAATCACAATTTTGTACTACAACTCAAAACATCAACTCAACGCTATAGTACGTGCTGTTCAAGTTATATATGACATGCTAAAAACGCTTTTCTTCTACATTCACATATAAATACCACAAAAGCAAAGGAGAGTGAAAAGTGAGTATAAGAGAGAGACAGAGACGGAGGGAGAAAGCAAAAAAGAAACTGCAGCATACGCAAATTTATTCTCAGCTCTCCTTTGTAGCTTAGAATGTCATAAGTCATATAAAAGTGACATTTAATAAAACACTCTGGCTGTTGAGAAAAATTTTCCTTTTGATATGAGACTTTTTGTAGAGTGAAAAGAATAGTGTTCTCTCTCTCTTTTTCCCTCGTACACAATTTTCCTCTAGTGATACTCTGTCTCTCTCTCTACAACTACCTTTTTACTACAAATTTAACAAGAATATTACTACTACTACTGCTGTACTAGAAAAAACTGCAATGTAATGTCCTTTGCTGGCCTATAGCTCTGCTCTATTGAAATATAAACTACATATACATATAAGATACGTAGAGAGATTTCAGTTTTGCATCCGTGATAGCAACCAACTGCAATTCCTTGTGGGCCAAAGTAATAGTCGTACACATATATATATGTATGTACATTCAAGTATAAAAGTAAAGTACAACTGTCAGATAAAGGCTTACACTGTGGCGACGACGACATCATATGCCCTATACTCTAAAAAACTTTCTTCTTTCTCTCTCTCTCTCTCTACTCTCAACATCGTAATTGAAAAAAGATAAAATTTACGAGAGGAAAAGGGTATTCATCATTTCACTGTGAATCCATCCATCTCTTCTCTCACCAAAAACTGAAATCATTCTTCACTCTTCCTATATTCACTCCACTCACTACCATTTTATTATTTGCTGACAGAATTTCTTCTCTTCTGTCATCTCCAAAAAACTCAAATGGAAGATAGAGATAGAAAGACGAGAGCGAGTCTTATATAATTCTATGTTTTTACACTTTATACTATGTACAGAAAGTAATATATAAGGTATATATAGTAAGTATATGTCCTTGTTTTTTCCGTTCGTTTTTTATGCTTAGCACTATGAAATTTTCTAGTCATCTCTAGCTTCTTCTTCTTCTTCGGGTTTGTCTCCTGTTCTACTTTTTCTTTTTCCAACCAGCCATTTCATCTCATACTTTTGCCATTAGTCCCTCTATACTATAGCCTGACTTTCACTCTTGAAAAAAAAGTTTTTCTACAGTGTTGTTAGTAGGCATAGTAAGTAGTTATATAGAGTAGTGAAGAAGACTAGATATAACGGAACTCACTTTCTTTCCCGGAATCGTACCATTAGCCACGTTAACACCACCGGAATGAGTCGTTTTCATGCCATCACTAACTTCTCTTTGCCCAACGACTATACTTTAGGTCTGATAGGACTACATAGAGATGCAATGGTATTCAGCATTTCTATCACACGTCAAGCAAAAAGAAGAGAAAGATAAAGTACCGGACTGCAATGCTATGCTATGCGTCGTCGATGTCGACAATGGCTGTAGAATTTCACTGTATAGGTAATCGAGGACACAGCAGAGAAGAACAAGTCTAGAGACATTGGGTCTCTAGGTAGAATATAAAGTATAGAGTAAACGTGATGGCTTTAGATTCCAAGTTTTGTCGTTGTCGTCCTTCTATAGATATATATATATAGCTATAGTACACAATCCTATGTAGCACTAGTACCTAAAATATCATCCTATAATCTATCAATTGTACATAACTAGAATTTCTTTGCTATAGATGTAGCTCTTTATGTACATAACAACCAGAGCTTTGCTATACATTATAGTAGTAATTTGGACTTTTAGACAGAAAAATATTAGGCCTTGTGAACTCTCATGATGTCTGATAATGTCTCTACTATATACTCTGTAGTTTTTTTTCTTATCATCATAGTACGTTCTTGTGGTCTAGTATATGGTGTTTACAGTACTACTAATAATAAATAATGATGCTGTGCTACATTTTTTTCTTTAGTAAAAAAAGGTATCCATCAGACTTGTTATCCAAATGGCAAATATCATTTGTAAACCTTCCCATTAAGTATATATAAAATGACAAACTACGCAAATAACTATATATAGTATGAACACATCAACGTATTACCATTGCATAATATGGTTGTGGAATAAATATTTAGCCCATTTGAGTGCATTAGCTGGCAATGAAGATGGTCTTAAAGATAGTGAATAAGAAGAGTGTGAGTATGAGTTCATATTTCATGAGGAAGGATGTAAAATTCACGTTATGGTAGCCTATGTCAAAAGTGGACTCTGGAGGCTTGTAGTGTTATTGTGTAATGTGGTAGTAGAGAGATAGAGATAGTATAAGAGCTGAGAGAGTCTTCTGCTTCTATTTACAACTTCATTGTATTTACAAAGTTGCTCTTCATACATGTTCACTGTCGACTTTAGTACCCACTCTAGACTCTGCTGTAATAGTATGTATATATGTATGTAGTTTCTAAGAGCAAAAGAAGATGCTCTATTGCTACTGTATGTATTACTCTACTACAAGAGTTTAAAAGGGACAAATGGCAAAATGCTCAGTTTTCTTATCTGTCGTTTCTCTACTTTCTCTCTCACAGTGTGCTTGAGGAGACACTTTATCACCTCGCTCTCTCTCTTGAACTCTAATTTGGAGAGATGCCCAACTGAAGAAGAAAGAAGAAGGTAGAGTTTTATAAGAGACTCAATGAAATATAATGAGACAGGAAGAAAGTAGCTTTATAAATCTAAATTGGATATGACTCATGTTTTCCAAAATGGAAAGAGTAGTAAAGAAGTTACTTTTATATGTTATAAAGATATGCAATTAGTTATTCAATGCATTTTCTCTATATGTATATGCAATTGCAGAGAAAATGCATAGACAAAAATATTGTTAATAAAAATGTCACTGGGTCAGTATAAAAAAGAATATAGTATACGCAATATTTCATGAGTAATAATTTTTCTTCCTATTTGGTATATTACGTAATATTGAGGTATATAATTATAATATGAAATATTTAATAGAAGATTCCAAGTTTTCGACTAGTTAATGACACTGCGTTCCGTTCCATTTAAATAAAAAGTAATGGCACTTGCTTTCTAAGAGAGAAAGCAAAAAAATAGAGCTAGCAGCACTCAAGACCTCGATTTCCGTTTTGTGTCTCAACTCAACTCTTGAGAGAAAGTCTTATAATTTTTTGCACTAAACATACAAAACTCTCATTCATTTCTTGCTACTGTCTTTTATTATATACAATGTACATAAATATAAACACAACATACTAGAAAGAGTTAAAGCAACAGTGGTTCTGAAAAAGAACTTTTTTCATTCTGCATAGAAACAAAAATTTTTTTGTACAACTACACAGCTGCTTTTGTTATATTTACTTAGCCAAAACAATAGTATAATAAAAATTTTGCAATTGTAGTACTGCCTATTTTTTGTCTACTTTTCTTCGTTGTTGCTACTTTCTTTTTAGTTGGAAAGAAGTTACTTGAGTGACGTAAGCTCTTTTACTGTTTGAATTACTCTATAAAAGCTACCCAACATGTCTTTATTTTATATTGTCTTACATCCTTCAATTGCATTGCGTAGACATTTTGTGTTTACTTTTCATGAATTATGTATTTGGTCAAACAATGGAGAGACTTAAAATACATGTCATCAAAGAATGAAATAGTTATTTGCATGAGGAAGATAAGGTAAAGATATATATTTGACATTTCATTTCACTGTGCCACAAAGCAGCAGTAAGAGAGAGATGAGGTGTGAGAAAATCTTCACACTAACAGAGACTCTTTGTGCTCTCTCACTCTTGACTCTTGAGTATTTATATAAATTCCTATTGCTTTGTTTTGCTTTGTCAAGAGCCTTCTCTATGGACTCATTTTACTCTTCATAGAGATGATTCACTCATCTGCCTTTGAGGCTTACGATGTTCTCATTTTCAGAGCTGTTTAGGAAAGTCTGGATTGATATTTGTAATTTTTAGATTATGAGAATTACTTTATCGTAAAACGAGAGTGAATGTAAATGAATGAAATGATTGAGTAGCAGTGAACGAGCTTCCGGCAATAATACTATATCTTTCTTTGACGCCATTCAGTCACTTAAAGCAAAAACGTCTGATCTTATGTTCGTGTTCTCTGATGAGTATTTTGTTTTGCATACTCTTAACCAGACTTTCTGAAAGTGTCTGATAAGAGAGAAGAACATTATAAATTCTCACAATTCTCAGACATATGCAAAATATAACATGGAGAAAGTTTTAAGCATTTTTGTGTGTACTGTAACCACATATATAAGTGCTTTTCACACGACGCATAAACATATGAGAAAATATGACGACTACTTTCTACTTGCAACCAGTGTTTCATGTTCCATTTCTTTTTTATCTCATCTCATTCTATAGAGCTAGTCCTAAAACATCTGCTACATTCAGTTGCTCAATTTTATTTCTATTTTACAACGCACATATTCAGACGTCATACACATTATTGTTTCTTCGAAACGCTGCTTGTTCTGTAAATAATGTCCATTATAAAGTATCCGTCCTGTTTGCTTGTTGTTGTCCCTATTCTGTGTATACAAATTACATGTAGGTAAAATGTAAAGTACATTTATGAGAATAGTTGTAGAAGCTCCTGAAACAGTTCCAAGCTGATGTGAATTGTAGCTAAAAACTTTTCATGTGTAAATCCTGCTGGTGTAAATCTCTTTATGCTCAATGTGAGTTGACCAAAAACTGTAGGAGGAAAGAGAAAATGAAATCTAATAGAGCATATACTTATATAAGATACATGTATATAGGTGTGTTATATATATGTATGCATCTATTAGAGAGCATAAGGCTTTGTATATTGTACAATAATATATTACAGAGTGAAAGTAGAGTCCTTGGTTCCAATTGTGTGAGTGCCAACAAAATTCGCTGTGTGGTAACCAAAACTCACTCTTAGACGAAAATAGTCAAAATCTCTTTCTCTTATTCAGATTGTACACATTCAAAACCTTTTTAGATTCAATTGCTCTCCATATTTAGACACTTGACGATGGCAAACAATACAATAATAGTTGGCTCTCTGTCCTCCTACTTTTTTCTCTTACTCTGACAGTCTGACGTTAGTATACATTCTTATGCAAAAATGCAGCTTTCCAAAAAAAGAAGTTAATTCAATTCAACACATACATGTAAGGCAACAGCAAAAGAGAATAGAAGCAACTCAAGGCAAAGGGTGAAAGCTGCTAAGGATTCTTTTTTTGGCAAGAAGATGCATATATAGGAAACAGTTAAAGCATCACATCATAAAATATAAAGACTTATATTGAGAGTAAACCTATTATTATGAATTATTCAGTAGTTTCCACGTACGGT